>JAJGQC010000791.1:0-117500 GCA_021014325.1 Plazaster borealis | reverse complement strand
CTTCATTTTAGCATTGGAACTGAGCCATCTTGAACTTGAATGATGATCTTTCGGCCTACATCGTCGTCCTGGTTATAGCCTGCTGCATAGTATTTCAGCGAAAGCAGCTAATTAGCTGCTCTTGTACGGCGACGAATTAATTGTGGTTAGTGTTCAAGACATTGTTCAAATACAAATCAGTACATTAATTTACAACCCAAAGGTACAATAAGAAAATGTGTTCCGAAGCCGATTCCCAGTTGGAGGTAATTACACGCCTTTGACAGAAAACCCATCATCGGACAAACTGCATGCTCATCAAGTTTTAAATCTTGATGTAGACCTACATCTCAAGTTTTGTTTTCGAAGAAGGTTTCTTCATTGGAAGAACTTATCTGTTAATACGGTACCTTGTTAAGTTGTGGTCATCGCCAGAATGAATAGTTATACGAAGAGATCGTTTTTGATACGGGACATCCTGGCAGACGTAGCTTCTACACCCGACTCTTTGACAGAGAAAGCTTTCGTTATTCACCGACAAGGTAAGTTGCAACAATAATTTTGTATAGCCTTGCCCAGACTTGTTATTTTGTCTCAGGTGATGCTCCCGTTTGGTTTCAATTTATAGATAGTTCTCACTTAACGTCACACAGCGCAAAGTCGGCCATCTGTACGGTCAATTGTTCCATTGTTGTCAGGACCCCACATATGCCCTTCCGTGTGTCCACTAACACCCGACACCCATACCCACACTCACCCACACCACATCAACCCACACCCATCAACACATTTATATACTTGTTTGAACTAATTTGAATGTGTTTTTGTTAGGATAACTATCTTTTAAACATGAATACATAGAACAACTTCAATTTTACCTTTTCCAGCGCTTTATTCTTCTATTCCTTGGATAGCAATGGCATAAATTTACATGAATGCAACATATTTTAGACAACCGTATTTTGACAACGAGTTAATCAAGTCCAAGTACATTTCCAGCCGAGTATCAAGTACGAGACTTCGTGTACATGTTATTTTTCTGTCGAGTATCGAGTATGGACTTGGGGAGTACGTTGAAGTACGGGGCGTATTACTTTGCAAGTTGAAAATGAGTAAGAGCACGAGTAGGAGCACGAGTAGGGTTACTACCGTCAAAACGGTACTCGAGTAGTACTCGAGTAAAGCACCGAGCATGAGTACTACAACACTGTTAAACAGATTCATATTCAACTGCGTTTTTTCATTTTCAAATTTACAGCTTAAACTTGTCATTATAGTCCGATAATTGCAATCAAAACAGGATTTTAAAGCATCAAATTTTTCTTTCACCTTTTATTTTTTCTCCAAATTGTAAAAAACATGCTCCAAAATAATAGTGGATGATACCCATGCCTACATCCTTATGGACTGTGAAGGGGGTAACCCTGTTTCAGCCCCAGGAGTAGGTGGCAACGTGCCCCTGGTGACAGTATAAGTGTAGCCCTCACATTGAAGTGGCCGTCCGGCCGTGTGAGTTGAGCGATATCTCATTAAAAAAAAAAAAAAAAAACCAGTAGGCCAACAATAAAACACTGGTTATTGTAACTGCCGTGACACTTGTGTCCTTAAGCAAGACACTTAACCTTTTTTTGCTGCGTCCTTCGGATGGGACGTAAAGCCCGCATGTGTTGTGTAATACACGTAAAAGAACCCAGTGCACTTATCGTAAACAGAAGGGGTTCACCGCGGTGTTCCTGGTTTGATCGGCTGCATATTGCGCCACAGCACCTTGTAAAACATACATGGTGCTATGTAAAGGAATTGGTCCCATACTTCAAAAACGTAGCTCCACAATACCTTGCAGGAAAATAATGAATGTTAAAGCGCCTTGAGCGTCACTGAGTGACGGATATGTGCGCTATATAAGAAGCCATTATTATTATTTATTATTTAGTACAATAAAACACTGGTTTATGTAACAAAACGATAAAACAATGATTATTGTAACAGTACAATAAAACACTGGTTATTGTAACAGTACAATAAAACACTGGTTTATCCCGGACAAACAATGAGACTCATGACACAAAACATTTGATGCTCACTGTCTCGCACGGACATGGTCAGAATTTATTTCCTTCAATTTACTCTTCTTGGTCAAAATAAACATTTCAATAATCAAAGGAGTCAGCCAACTCTATGAAAGGGGTTTAATCAAAAGTGGACGAAATGCCACTACACACTTTTCCTCCAGTGATAATACATGAGGAACTTCCTGATGTCTACCAGGAATCCAAGAATTATCAAATTCAAATAAGTTCGCCGCGGACTTACACAACATAACAATAACAATGCACGGCTTTGGAAGTGTCTACTCCAAGGCACTAACTCCACTCGGTGATGAGACCGGTAAAGCCAAAGGGAGCAAGCAATTAAAGCAAGCATATGAGATTTAATGGCTGACACCTTAATTCTTGTCTCTTGTTATAACTATATACACTCTAAAAAAGCAGTGTAAAATGTTACTGTGTAAAACTGTTGGGTACAAATATTGTGCAACATTTGGTCAATATTGGGTAAAACGAAAATTTTTGTTTTACCCCTCACTTGTGTAAAATAAAATACACAGGTGAAAGGTAATACAGTACCCAACATTGTGTAGGAAATCAAATAGCATAACACCGAGGTTCAAATCACTCAAGAAGTGGGTAAAAAACATTTTTGTTATCTCAAGCAGTGTAACTTTTGCACAACAAGTGGTACGAAGTAACTGAAAATTGGGGTAAACTGCTCCTCGTGGAAACATTTTACCCATAATGCAAAGTGTACATATACATTCGGACATAAAGTCGCAGGCACATATCACAATCAAAGATGGATGGGGTGGACGTGAGGTCTTTGATGTCCGATGTTCATGTAACCAACCAGAGAGAATTTTGGCTTTATGGCAATTGTTCTGTTCGAGAAACAACCGTCTGTTGAAGAGGGAAAGGCATGGAAAGCCATGGATTGCTATAGCTTCATTGACTTTGCAACACAACGATTTCGTCACGGACAGTCTGAACCGTCATTAACAGGTCTGGCAAAACCAACCGGCTCTTTTCAGAGCCAACACTGCTTCCAAGAAGAGATTATTACAATAATCTGCTTGCAATAATTTTGTTAATGTTCGTTTTCACTAACCAAACCACAATTTTTGGTTTGCCCCAAGTGTATCTGGCTGTACACAAACTCCACAGTTGTTTTATGTTTCAGTTGAACAAAAATACACGGAGTGATATAAATGGGTATAATGTTAGTGTTTCTTTGGCTAAACCCGCTCACCTCCCAAATCTTTTTTTATGTTGCCTTTGTTGAATCAGGAGTTGAATAAAAGTGTTTTAACTTAATTGTTACATTTTGATTTCATTTTAAAAGAAACAAAAAAACGGCAACAGCCATCCGAAAGGAACCCAGGTACAAATTAATTTGCGCACAAAAACCGATTTAAAAGCAACACAAGTGTTGGGTAAATTAACTGTACAACAGTGCTGGGTAAAAAAATATAACCCAATCATTGGGTACGAAAATAGCACAACACCTGGGTAAAATGAAGGTTGATTAAAGTTTACCCAGTTTTGGAGTAAAAAGGGAACATGGTCGTCACATGGGTAAACTTCTTACCCAACTGTGCTGTGCTAAAGATGCTGCACATGTTGGTATTAAAAATTACACAACATTGGGTACTATTTTACACTTTGGACGTTGTGCAACAATTTTACACAATTGAACGACCATGTTCCCTTTTTAATACTGAAAGGGTAAGAGTTTTACCCAATGTTGAGCAATTATTTTTTAGAGTGTACATCACCTGCTCCGAGCGTCTGCCGAAGCATTTCTCGCAGGAGTCTACCTGAAAGAAACTATGACATCAAGACACTTATTTATATTTTATCATAGTTTAACTCAATTTTACAAACCACCTTTGCCCAACATATCATTTAATAATTGGTTTACGTGATTGTAACTAAATTGCAGAGAACCTTTTATGAACCGTTAATCCAGATTTTAACGTACCCTCGTCTAGTATTCTCAGATGTTCTCAACAATGTGTCCTCCATGGGAGAGGTGGGTGGGAAAGAAAATCAATCTGACCCTCTCTCTCCGATGCCGTGACAGAGAATGAGCTGCATGATTACCGGGGCGGCATTTATCGACCTACGCCACTTGAATTGACACAGCCCTTGAAACACGCATTATGATTGGTCCAGACTGCACGTCCCCAAAATAAGGAGACAATGAGACCTAGCGGACCGGAGCACTATTTGCCAGGGATAAATGAGTTTTTCTTCGATGTTCGAAATAAAACTTTATGATGTAACAGTACAATACAAGACTGGTTATTCTAACAGTACAATAAAACACTGGTTATTGTAACAGTACAATAAAACACTGCTTTATGTAACAGTACAATAAAACACTGCTTTATGTAACAGTACAATAAAATACTGGTTTATGTAACAGTACAATAAAACACTGCTTTATATAACAGTACAATAAAACACTGCTTTATGTAACAGTACAATAAAACACTGCTTTATGTAACAGTAGAATAAAACACTGCTTTATGTAACAGTACAATAAAACACTGGTTTGAGTAACAGTACAATAAAACACTGCTTTATGTAACAGTACAATAAAACACTGCTTTATGTAACAGTACAATAAAACACTGGTTTGAGTAACAGTACAATAAAACACTGCTTTATGTAACAGTACAATAAAACACTGGTTTATGTAACAGTACAATAAAACACTGCTTTATGTAACAGTACAATAAAACACTGCTTTATGTAACAGTACAATAAAACACTGCTTTATGTAACAGTACAATAAAACACTGCTTTATGTAACAGTACAATAAAACACTGGTTTGAGTAACAGTACAATAAAACACTGCTTTATGTAACAGTACAATAAAACACTGCTTTATGTAACAGTACAATAAAACACTGCTTTATGTAACAGTACAAGAAAACACTGCTTTATGTAACAGTACAATAAAATACTGGTTTATGTAATAGTACAATAAAACACTGCTTTATATAACAGTACAATAAAACACTGCTTTATGTAACAGTACAATAAAACACTGCTTTATGTAACAGTACAATAAAACACTGCTTTATGTAACAGTACAATAAAACACTGCTTTGTGTAACAGTACAATAAAACACTGGTTTGAGTAACAGTACAATAAAACACTGCTTTATGTAACAGTACAATAAAATACTGGTTTATGTAACAGTACAATAAAACACTGCTTTATGTAACAGTACAATAAAACACTGCTTTATGTAACAGTACAATAAAACACTGCTTTATGTAACAGTACAATAAAACACTGCTTTATGTAACAGTACAATAAAACACTGCTTTATGTAACAGTACAATAAAACACTGCTTTATGTAACAGTACAATAAAATACTGGTTTATGTAACAGTACAATGAAACACTGCTTTATGTAACAGTACAATAAAACACTGGTTCATGTAACAGTACAATAAAACACTGGTTTATGTAACAGTACAATAAAATACTGGTTTATGTAACAGTACAATAAAACACTGCTTTATGTAACAGTACAATAAAACACTGCTTTATGTAACAGTACAATAAAACACTGCTTAATGTAACAGTACAATAAAATACTGCTTTATGTAACAGTACAATAAAACACTGCTTTATGTAACAGTACAATAAAACACTGCTTTATTTAACATAGGCCTACAATAAAACACTGCTTTATGTAACAGTACAATAAAACACTGCTTTATATAACAGTACAATAAAACACTGCTTTATGTAACAGTACAATAAAATACTGGTTTATGTAATAGTACAATAAAACACTGGTTTATGTAACAGTACAATAAAACACCGGTTATTCTAACAGTACAATAAAACACTGCTTTATGTAACAGTACAATAAACCCTGGTTATTCTTACAGTACAATAAAACACTGGTTAAAATGTTACAGTACAATAAAACACTGCTTTATGTAACAGTACAATAAAACACTGCTTTATGTAACAGTACAAGAAAACACTGCTTTATGTAACAGTACAATAAAATACTGGTTTATGTAATAGTACAATAAAACACTGCTTTATATAACAGTACAATAAAACACTGCTTTATGTAACAGTACAATAAAACACTGCTTTATGTAACAGTACAATAAAACACTGCTTTATGTAACAGTACAATAAAACACTGCTTTGTGTAACAGTACAATAAAACACTGGTTTGAGTAACAGTACAATAAAACACTGCTTTATGTAACAGTACAATAAAATACTGGTTTATGTAACAGTACAATAAAACACTGCTTTATGTAACAGTACAATAAAACACTGCTTTATGTAACAGTACAATAAAACACTGCTTTATGTAACAGTACAATAAAACACTGCTTTATGTAACAGTACAATAAAACACTGCTTTATGTAACAGTACAATAAAACACTGCTTTATGTAACAGTACAATAAAACACTGGTTTGAGTAACAGTACAATAAAACACTGCTTTATGTAACAGTACAATAAAATACTGGTTTATGTAACAGTACAATGAAACACTGCTTTATGTAACAGTACAATAAAACACTGGTTCATGTAACAGTACAATAAAACACTGGTTTATGTAACAGTACAATAAAATACTGGTTTATGTAACAGTACAATAAAACACTGCTTTATGTAACAGTACAATAAAACACTGCTTTATGTAACAGTACAATAAAACACTGCTTAATGTAACAGTACAATAAAATACTGCTTTATGTAACAGTACAATAAAACACTGCTTTATGTAACAGTACAATAAGACACTGCTTTATGTAACAGTACAATAAAACACTGCTTTATTTAACATAGGCCTACAATAAAACACTGCTTTATGTAACAGTACAATAAAACACTGCTTTATATAACAGTACAATAAAACACTGCTTTATGTAACAGTACAATAAAATACTGGTTTATGTAATAGTACAATAAAACACTGGTTTATGTAACAGTACAATAAAACACCGGTTATTCTAACAGTACAATAAAACACTGCTTTATGTAACAGTACAATAAACCCTGGTTATTCTTACAGTACAATAAAACACTGGTTAAAATGTTACAGTACAATAAAACACTGGTTTATGTAACAGTACAATAAAACAATGGTTTATGTAACAGTACAATAAAACACTGGTTTGAGTAACAGTACAATAAAACACTGGTTTATGTAACAGTACAATAAAACACTGCTTTATGTAACAGTACAATAAAATACTGGTTTATGTAATAGTACAATAAAACACTGCTTTATGTAACAGTACAATAAAACACTGGTTTGAGTAACAGTACAATAAAACACTGGTTTATGTAACAGTACAATAAAATACTGGTTTATGTAACAGTACAATAAAACACTGGTTTATGTAACAGTACAATAAAACACTGCTTTATGTAACAGTACAATAAAACACTGCTTTATGTAACAGTACAATAAAACACTGCTTTATGTAACAGTACAATAAAACACTGCTTTATGTAACAGTACAATAAAACACTGCTTTATGTAACAGTACAATAAAACACTGCTTTATGTAACAGTACAATAAAACACTGCTTTATGTAACAGTACAATAAAACACTGCTTTATGTAACAGTACAATAAAACACTGCTTTATGTAACAGTACAATAAAAACACTGGTTTATGTAACAGTACAATAAAACACTGGTTTATGTAACAGTACAATAAAACACTGCTTTATGTAACAGTACAATAAACCCTGGTTATTCTTACAGTACAATAAAACACTGGTTAAAATGTTACAGTACAATAAAACACTGGTTATTCTACTAGTAACACTGGTTATTATAACAGTACAATAAAACACTGGTTATTGTAACAGTACAATAAAAAACTGGTTTATGTAGCAATACATAAAACACTGGTTATTGTAACAGTACAATAAAAAACTGGTTTATGTAACCTTAGCAACAGCCTTAGCAACAGCCATAGTCACTAAGTTGTACACAGCCTAATGTCCAAATTTGCTGTCCACAAAAAAAGTCCAATAAAACACTGGTTATTGTAACAATACAATAAAACACTGGTTAACCGGTATGTAACAGTACAATAAAACACTGGTTAATGTAACAATACAATAAATACTGGTTATTGTAACAGTACAATTAAACACTGGTTATTGTAACAGTACAATAAAGCACTGGTTATTGTAACAATACAATAAAATACTGGTTATTCTAACAGTGCAATACACACTGGTTATTGTAACAGAACAATACACACTGGTTATTGTAACAGTACAATCAAACACTGGTTATTGTAACAATACAATAAAATACTGGTTATTCTAACAGTGCAATACACACTGGTTATTGTAACAGTACAATACACACTGGTTATTGTAACAGTACAATTAAACACTGGTTATTGTAACAGTACAATTAAATACTGGTTATTGTAACAATACAATAAAATACTGGTTATTCTAACAGTGCAATACACACTGGTTATTGTAACAGTACAATACACACTGGTTATTGTAACAGTACAATTAAACACTGGTTATTGTAACAATACGATAAAATACTGGTTAGTGTAACAGTACAATACACACTGGTTATTGTAACAGTACAATACACACTGGTTATTGTAACAGTACAATTAAACACTGGTTATTGTAACAGTACAATTAAACACTGGTTATTGTAACAATACAATAAAATACTGGTTATTCTAACAGTGCAATACACACTGGTTATTGTAACAGTACAATTAAACACTGGTTATTGTAACAGTACAATACACACTGGTTATTCTAACAGTACAACAAAACACTGGTTAATGTAACAATACAATAAATACTGGTTATTCTAACAGTACAATAAACACTGGTTAGTGTAACAGTACAATAAACACCGGTTATTCTAACAGTACAATAAAACACTGGTTATCGTAACAGTTCAATAAAACACTGGTTTATGTAACAGTACAATACAATACTGGTTAGTGTAACAGTACAATAAACACTGGTTATTGTAACAGTACAATAAACACTCGTTATCGTAACAGTACAATAAACACTGGATATTGTAACAGTACAATAAAACACTCGTTATCGTAATAGTACAATAAAACACTGGCTATTCTAAATGTACAATAAAACACTTGTCTTTTTATTTCTATTCATAAAAGTGCCCTTTTTGTTATAAGCGTTAGTTGGAAAATATATAACTAGTGTCTGAAAATTTTTAATTCCTGTAACGTTCTCAGGCTCTGCTTTGTGAAGGAAAAATTGCAAGCAACGCTCAACGGTTTTGAGCGTTCTAATATATTTTACATTGAGTAGGCTACTGTTATGTATTTATTGCGTTACGCGTAAATTAGCTCCACACTTCTCACCGCAATTAAGACGCACGTTTAAAAATGGCCATGTGACCTCCTCTCGACTAATCATAGTGGATTAACTGTCCCTGGTATTTATGAATTGGGAAATAACAGTGTGAGAGGCCGGTCTTCACTGTTCGTAGGTGTGACGTAATTCCAACGTAAGCCACGCCAACTGCACTCAAACTGGCTCCAATACTAGAAGCTCATGGGAATTTTGAGCTAATTGAGGATTTTTACAAGAAAAGTTTAATAATTAGACTTGGTCTTTACATAGTTCTTCAAAGAATCGAAGTCTTCTCAAATTTATACGTTGCAAGAAAATGATGAAAAAAAACACCTTTGTTGTACATTGTGTGCTTTCAGATAGGAATAAAAACTTCTTGCAATAAGTTTTTATTATTTTATTGAGAAATTACCTCTTTCTCAAAAACTATGTTACTTCAATGGGAGTCGTTTCCTACAATGATTTATACTATCAACAGCTCTCCATTGCTTGTTACCAAGTAAGTTTTTATGCTAATATTTATTTTGAGTCATTACCAAACGTGTACGATACCTTTAATGAATAATTCATCAACAAAACCACAAATCAAGTTGGAAAAGGCCCTTGTGGCTAGGCCACTCGACTCGCGTGCGTGGTCTCTCCGTTCAAGTCGCTCCGCTGTTTACGAAGCTGTCCAGGCCACGAAGGCCTTGACAAAAGGCTAGGTGTGCAGCAGATGTGCGCGCGTGTGACGCAATGACTTTTCAGGCAAAGCGCACGTTTAAAATCATGCTTACCATCTGCAAACAATTTGACTCCCAAATAGACCCTTGCATATAAACACGCAACGCTACTGGCACGCTGAGATCCCCAGACCCCTTGCATTGGCCGCCATCTTCGATGACAAACAATGGAAACGCGCACGACTCTCGTTCCATCAGCGACGGCGGCCAATGCATGGGGTCTATGACTGTGTAAGTCTCGCTCCTATTCGAATATTGGGACCCGTTTGTTTCCTTCACTGTTAAAGCAATGTCCGTGAGACCAAAGTGGTCCCAAAATGTTTGAATACACGCGAGACTTGCACGATTCTGATTCTTAGGCAAACCGGGTCAACATTTTCTTAATTTAGCAATTGAGTGAGTTATTTTTCAAACGGTATTAGAAACCATCTTCTGAACTCGCAGAGTACTCACTTAGAGTATGACAGGTTTCTAGACACAAAAAATGAAACTCCAATAATAGATGACGTTGAACAGAGTTCAAAATATCCATATCTTCCATGTTGGCATGTGGTGGACGGTAAACAACAGAAAGAAGGACTCTTTTCCATGGTGGGGGGGGGGGGGGTGATTTTCACGACGCAAGACTCGGGATACGTCTCAAGCTGAACATGGCGATGCGAAGCTAGGCTCGTTTTCACAGCAATCAAAACGCCACCACCTCGGCTACCAACGATAACCCACTACAGTTACGATGGAAGTGTTAATTGCAAGTAAACACTGGACTCGGTACTTGTTATACTATTGGCTTATTAAATAAAGCACAATCCTGACGAGGGCCTGGGTTTTGATGAATATCACCCGCCCTGCCAGAAGAAGAAGCAGGAATGTTGCCGTACATAGTACGCTACACGCTTATGCAAGTATCTGGTACCATGGGTACTATATTGGAGATGTTGCCTAGCCTGTGGTGAGCCAATTCATGATGCAAAATTCTGTATTCATGTAAGTTTAAAATATTGTCAGCATTTCACAAGGCTGATGTATGAAAAAAGGTGAGCTGCTACAAAAGCCCAAAAGCAGGAACACAAGAAAAGTGTTCATCTAGCAAAGTAGATTATACACATGGTGTTACCGCAAGCCAATACATCGACGATTTTAGAGGGCTGAATTTTTGAATATTTTTGGCTCAATCTGTAGTTTGTATTCATTATGTAGGGCTGTTTTGCAGCACCAAGGCAAACTGTCACAATTAGATTAAGGTGGTAAAAAAACAACTTGTTTTCTTCTCAGTATTCATGCAAAACTCATTTTCTTAGACAGTTTTTTTTTTTTTTATGAACTTTATATCCTCGGAAACTCAATTTGTGGCTTACATATTTTTGGAACTTGCAGATACAAAACGGTCACGTCTTACATTTTGTTTTAATAAATTATTTTGGTATGTCATCTCTAAATGTTTTCTTATAGCGTGGATTCAATTTATTGATTGAACAAACAGTATTTGGCGGATGAGTGAGTTAGCCGACAGTATTTGGCGGGAAGTGAGTTAGCCGAAAGTATTTAGGCAGGGAGTGAGTTAGTCGACAGTATATGGCGTGGAGTGAGTTAGCCGACAGTATTTTGCGGAGAGTGAGATTAACTTAGCCGACAGTATTTGGCGGGGGATGATTGAGTTAGTCGACAGTATTTGGCAGGGAGTGGGTTAGCGGACAGTATTTGGCGGGAGTGAGTTAGTGAACAGTATTTGGTGGGAGTGATTTAGCCGACAGTATTTGGCGGGGAGTGATTTAGCCGACAGTATTTGGCGGGGAGTGATTTAGCCGACAGTATTTGGCGGGGAGTGAGTTAGCCGACAGTATTTGGCGGGGAGTGAGTTAGCCGACAGTATTTGGCGGGGAGTGAGTTAGTGAACAGTATTTGGTGGGAGTGAGTTAGTCGACAGTATTTGGCGGGGAGTGAGTTAGCCGACAGTATTTGGCGGGGAGTGAGTTAGCCGACAGTATTTGGCGGGGAGTGAGTTAGCCGACAGTATTTGGCGGGGAGTGAGTTAGCCGACATTATTTGGCGGGGAGTGAGTTAGTGAACAGTATTTGGTGGGAGTGAGTTAGTCGACAGTATTTGGCGGGGAGTGAGTTAGCCGACAGTATTTGGCGGGGAGTGAGTTAGCCGACAGTATTTGGCGGGGAGTGAGTTAGCCGACAGTATTTGGCGGGGAGTGAGTTAGTGAACAGTATTTGGCGGGGAGTGAGTTAGTGAACAGTATTTGGTGGGGAGTGAGTTAGTGAACAGTATTTGGCGGGGAGTGAGTTAGCCGACAGTATTTGGCGGGGAGTGAGTTAGCCGACAGTATTTTGCGGAGAGTGAGTTAGTGAACAGTATTTGGTGGGGAGTGAGTTAGTGAACAGTATTTGGCGGGGAGTCAATTAGTGAACAGTATTTGGTGGGAGTGAGTTAGGATCTAGGAATAAAAACTTCTTGAAAGAAGTTTTTATTATTTTAGTGAGAAATTACCTCTCAAAAACTACGTTACTTCAGGGGGAGTCGTTTCTCACAATGTTTTATACTATCAACAGCTCTTTGTTGCTCGTTACCAAGTCAGTTTTTATGCTAATATATCTTCTGAGTAATTACCAAACGTGTTCGATGCCTTTAAGCGGACAGTATTTGGCGGGGAGTGAGGTAGCGGACGGTATATGGCGGCGAGTAAGTAAGCCGACAGTATTTGGCGGGGAGTGAGTTAGACGACAGTATTTGGCGGGAGTGAGTTAGCGGACAGTATTTGGCAGGGAGCAAGTATTAAGCGGACAGTATTTGGCGGGGAGTGAGGTAGCGGACGGTATTTGGCGGGGAGTAAGTAAGCGCACAGTATTTGGCAGGGATTGAGTTAACCGACAGTATTTGGCGGGGATTGAGTCAGCCGACAGGGGAATGAGTGAGTGAGTGACTCACAGAAGCATCCTCGACCTGCTCTCGTCGCCACTCCTCCCTCACAACAGTAGGCCTACTATTTTGGTTTATAGGTGGGTAGAAACGAATAACCTCGTTTCAATGCATAGAGCTGATTCGCCAGTTCGTTAAAACGAATCCTGGCATACTCAAGGGATTCGCCGTATATAAGTAATGTAAGAACGAAACTATAACTTTTTAGGTTCTGAAACATTGTGAAAATTTTAAAACCAATGAATGTATATGAAGAACTTGTACAGAAACAGTATTACTTTATCGTCGCTCGTACCACGCAGTGACCTATCTCGTCCATAGTAACAGAAAACCGTGTTTGGAGAAAATCACGATTGAAGTTGCACTACTTTACAAACTGCTGTTTCGGCGGGTCTGCTGATTATTTTTATCTAATATTTGTTTGGCAAAAATAAAGCTGACTACTTTATTCGTATAGAACTGTCAATGTGTTTTCATTCCTGCAACTATTTTAATTAGTAACAAATTCCTAAACACATAGGTCACTTCATGAAAAGAAAAAAAACGAGTTTTGCCCGCAGAGCGCTGTGTACAAACCAATGCACATAAAGACCTATCTTCGTGAAAATACTACGCTTTCAGATAGGTCACTTCGTGAAACGCAAAATGTCACACACGCGCCTAAACTGCGCACGCTGTAGCCTTGTCCAAGTTTCTTTACGCAAGCACCCCGTTTTGAATTCACCTGGGCCCAATTTCATAAAACAAGTAAGCAGCCGTTTTGTGCTTACGGAGCGTACCTTAGCAGAATATCTATTTCATAAAGCTGTTTACCGTAAGCAAGGGTAAATGCTGGCTAACCCGCGTTTAGCACACGAGTGACATAACAATGCAAATCCATGGTGAACGTGCATGCGCGCCAATAAATTGTCTGCTAACTTGAGAAATCATGGTGAAATACGCTTTGCTTACGCACATTTTTTCTGCTACAAGTAAGCACAAAAAATTGCTTACCGGTAAACAGCTTTATGAAATTGGGCACTAGGGCCCAATTTCATAGAGCTGCTAAGCACACGTTTTGTGCTTACTGAGCGAGTTTCCATTTCATAGCGCTGCTAACCGTATAAGCACACAAAAAGGCATGCTAACCTTCCGGTGCTTACTGCACGAAAATGAATGACGTAACAGTGCAAAACCATTGTGAACGTGCAAGATGGCCGCCGTATTTTCTTGCTAACCTGTGAAATACGCTTATGCTTAAGCAAATTTTTCTGCCACAGTTAGCACGAAAATTTGCTTACCGTTAAGCAGCGGTATGAAATTGGGCCCAGGTAGCATAACAATACTGGCACGGTACTACTGCAGTACTTGATATACAGTATACCGTGGGGTCGAAGCATGGTTTTTCAACCTCGTACCAAAAAACGAAGCCGAAACAGAGCCTTGTTCCCACTGTAAACGGCAGCTTATGTTTTTCTTTATCATTGCGCCGGGATTCCAGCGCAAATTACGTATGCTGGAATCGGATATTGAATATTCATTTCCTGTACTAGGCGGATAATCGTCCAATCACACGGCTAGAAGTGTTTGCGCGTGGCGCGCAAGCTTACGCGGGTGCTAATTTACTCGTAACACCATCAATACATACCGCCGGCACTGAATGAACAATCTATTAATGCGCGCGCGTACGCAAAACCGTTGAGCGTCGCGCGCTAATTGACCCTTTTCGAAACGGCAGGAATCGAAAATTTAAAGACAAGTTTATACAGATTTTCCAACATAATTACACTTTTATAACAAAGGGCATTTATGAATGGGAATAAAGAGTGGTGACTCGGTCTTGAACATTCGTTTAAAACCTTGTAGGATCGTGGCCGTGCGCAGTCAGTCCGCAGCGCCTGCGTTAATGAGGTCAAATCCCGAATTTTCTTTGCACGGAGAAAACCATAGCGAGCGCGCGAGAATTATTCGAGAAACAACGAGAGTTCGAGAGGCCTTTGTTTATTGGCTAATGACGTCATTGCATTGGTAGTTGGCGTCCAAAATGGCGTAGTGAGTGTTTGAAGTGTGAATTTTCCTTTCGAATGATGTAATTCTTTGCTATTTTCGATGTATTTTAGCTTACTTTATTCACTGTCAAACAAAGGATAATATCTCTGGGTAAATTTGAGGGGGTATTTTACTTGCTGTTTCCTGACTGGACTACAAAAAATTGTCTGGAAAAACTGACGATTCAGATAGATGAATGTGTAAGCTATCGTTTGGTATGCTTTTTACGTTGTGGGAGACCCTGTGCATAGCCTTTTCTGGGCGAATATTATCCGCGTGATTTCGCTACTTTTAAGATTTTCGGCGAACGTGTTTACGACGTCGTCGTGTTGTGTGTGCGTGTAGCACCACGTAAAATTCGGTGGGGCAATTTATAACGTGTAAAAAGATAAAGCATACTAAATAAATAAATTAGTTTTATTTTTTTATGATTTGGTTTTTTGAGTGAAATGTTATTGTTACATAAATTAGTGCCTTCTGGCTTAGGGGGTCCATATCAAAAACTCGACACTTTAAAATTGTTATATTTGTTCTTTATTTTTTACTTTGTTGACAAATAAATTTATGTTTATATTTGAGATATTTCAATCCTTGTTACTTGAAATTAATGTTTGGACTATGTGTGGATTGTGTCACTTTATAAATTATTGATCCCCTTGTTCTAGTTTTTGTTGTTAAAAAATATATATAATATAATATACAAGGGCTGGGGCTAGGCCTAGGCCTACGTGAGAAGAAGAAAAATTAATATCCATGGATTTTCTATTTGCCACTGCAGACGTTTTGTGAAACCGAGTACTTATGCCACGAGCTGGTTCTTATTTAATAAATGAAATGTGAAATTTAGTATTACTTTGTATAATTGGTGTTATAAAGGTTTGGGGATCAACTTTTATGAGAAATAAGGGCCGTAAAAAAAATACCACCTCTTTGAACCAACTACTCCGATGCTATACGTGTATACGTACGTGTACATGTAGGCCTACGTGTTGTGATTGTATGTACAACCGGGCCAGTTCTCACCGTGCGTCTCAACCAATCGGAATGTAGGAATCACATGTGCAATCATGGCGGCTTTTTACATGTGCAATCATGGCGGCGTTTTTGGACTACCGTCAGCATTTCCTGTTTCCTGACTGGACTACAAAAAATTAGGCCAGAAATCAACTATTTTGTGAAAGAATATGAATTTTCCTATCCATTACTGTAAGTATTGGTGTGTGGGAGAATTTATTAGAGGGACATATTGTGGTGTAATTGTGTTGGTTTCGTTTCGTTTTGAAACAAAATTTGACGATCAAAATACACCACTAGAATTTCAGTAAAGTCAATTATTTTTAAAAGCAAAATTGACGATATACTCCTAAACTTAGCAATTGTGGAAATATTTTTGTGAATTAACGTCTAAAAATTGAGAAACTACACACATTCCACGAACGGTTCCAGCTCATTAAATATTCAAAGAGAGGTCACGCTCGTCCGACCTATGCATACAGCGCAAAGAAAAGAAACGGATTCTGTGTGTGCTGCGGACTGACTGTGCGATAAAGGACCTCGCCTTCGGCTCGGTCCTTTATCGCACGGCCACGACTCTGCCGGGTTTTTTTTTTAAACAAACGTTCAAAGACCTCGTCCCACTCTTTTATTCCCTTAATGATGTGTGTTTATCATCGAGACATTAACCAATGAGCATACACCTTCGGGAAATATTAGCATAAAGCAACTCCGCCCACAATCTGACCTTTTTACAGTGGGAACAAGGCACTGTTTCGGCTTCGTTTTTTGGTACGAGGTTGAAAAACCATGCTTCGACCCCACGGTATACTGTATAATCAAGTACTGCAGTAGTGCCGTGCCCAGTATTGTTATGCTACCTTAGGTGAATTCAAAGCGAGGTGCTTGCGTAAAGAGCCTTGGACAAGGCTATACCTCTCGTCACTTACCCCTGGTAGGGATGTGTAGACAAACAACGCTGATTGGCTATCTAAAGTGAGTACTTTGCGTCCACGCGTGTTGAAAACTTTCGAGCGCTTGCATGGCGCTTGAAGAACGCTTAGTACGCGATGGTATGCTCATGTAAAAATGCAAGTATTTTGACGCGTTTCGATTTCAAATGAATCTTGTTTTTACACGGTCACCTTAAACTGCATGTAGTTAGAAATACCACGCGTGTTGAAAACTTCCAAGCGCTTGCATGGCGCTTGAAGAACGCTTAGTACACGATGGTACGCTCGTGTAAAAATGCAAGTATTTTGACGCGTTTCGATTTCAAATGAATCTTGTTTTTACACGGTCACCCTAAACTGGGGTGCGTTTTGGCGGCTGTAACCAATAGTTGTTTCTGACGTCATAACCAAAACGGTAACCGAGCTCACAACTCGGTTGTCGTTGAGTCTGAACAGCAGAACCAACGACCAACAACCGAAACAGTTTTTGGTTACCGCCGCCAAAACGCACCCCTGCATGCAGTTAGAAATGTCACAAGATCAAAGAAGAATGAGAGGGTACCAGTTGCTCTTTACACCAGTTGTTACCAGTTGTTACCAGTTGTTACCAGTTGTCACCAGTTGGTACCAGTTGTTACTTTTACACGGGACCATCGGACAACTCTTATCAAGGAATAGGATTCCTCATTGATGCCGGCCTCAATGCTAAGATTGACATCACAAATCAACGAATCGCAACAGCTTCTATTGTTCTGAATGATCACACAACTGTTGACCTCATCAATGCATATGCTCCGACACTACAAAAAGTGAAAAACACCCCGAGGTAAGAGATGATTTCTATGAAGCCATGGAAGAAACAGTTAAAACCTCTCTGGATAAAAGAAAACACTAACTATAATTGCTGGAGATTTTAATGCAAAGACTGGTTCTGCTTGGAAAACTTTTCAGAATAACATCGGGAGGTTTGGCAAAGGTCATCTCAACAGTAATGGTGAAAGATTACTTGAACTGTGTCTAAAATACGATCTTCTTCTGACAAATACCACGTTCAGACACAGCCTTAGACATCGAACCACGTGGACTAGCCCTCAAACAAACAACCCAAATCGACGCAACCCGTACTATAACCAAATAGACTACATTATAGTACCTAACACACTAAGGAAGTATGTCACCGACTCAAGATCATTCGGAGGATGCAGTTTGACATCAGATCACAAGTTGGTGAGAGCAACCTTCAAACTGTGCCCAGAGAAGAAGACATACCGGCACACCAGAGTGACAAAAATCAACTTGGCCAAACTGCAAGATCTAGAACATCGAAGGAATTACTGTCTCAGTGCATATCAACAAATTCTAGAGGGAAAAGACTTAACAGACAGCAACAAACGATGGAACAACATCAAAGAAGCATGCCTATCAGCAGCCTCTGATGTCTTGGGGTATGTAAACAAATCTACTAAAGTTACACACCCCGCTATCACAGAACTATCATTGAAGCAAAAAGAGCTATTTCAAACCATTCAAGCGACACAAAATAAAGATAAAAGAAACGCACTGAGGAAACTTTAAGAAAGAAATAGCGTTCTCACCAAACTTCATAACACAATGAAAGAGATAAAGGAGCAAGAACTGATAAGAAAAGCTGAAGACATTGAAAACCAGAAAAATGACTCTACAAAATATTTCAAGGCCATCAGAAATATACAGCAGATGAAGCCTAATCGGATACAGGTTGTAGACGAAAACGGTAAGATGGTCATCGATGCAGATGGTCAAGAAGAGATCATCAGAAACTGGTTTCAAAGCAAGTTTTACCTGAATGATGAAGCTATAATTGAAGAATTTCCACCACAAACAATGAGCAAACCATTCACCAAAGTAGAAGTTGTGAAAGCCATTAAATCATTAAAAAATGGCAAGAGTGCTGGAAAAGACAACCTCAATGCTGAATTGCTGAAGTATGGACCAGAGATAATTGCTCAAGAAGTCGCGCGTACTCTGAATGATATAGCAAGCACATGTATCTACCCAAATGACATTGAAGAAGGCATTCTCACCCCCCTTCCCAAGCCAGGCAAACCAAAGGGACCCCCAGAGAACATAAGACCAATTGTCTTACTGAAAATAATCCGCAAAATATTGGCCATATGTTTGACGAGGAGAATCGCTGACAGACTAAATGACCATATACCGGCTTCCCAAGCCGCTTATCGACACGGTAGAAGCACCACAGAACAAGTTTTCACTTTGAAGATCCTAGCAGAAAAGGCCATCACAGCTGATAGCTACGAACTTCACCTTTTGCTTCTTGACATGTCAAAGGCATTTGACTCCGTGAAGAGAGTAGTTCTTTTTGAAGACCGTAAAGAAATGTTGGAGCAGGATGAACTACATCTTTTGGCAATCATACTCAGAGAAGTCCGCTTACAAGTTAGAGTGGGTACAGTCTTAGGTAAGCCCTTCAAAACCAACGTACCTCAAGGAGACTGCCTGAGTCCCATTCTCTTCACAATCTACCTTGCGAAAGCACTGAGACAACTAAATGTACAAACACCAGCGGCACCACTGAATCTCCAAGATCATAACTACTCTGCCAATCTACTGCAGTCTCAGTCCCAACCCCTACCTGCGGAACTCGAAAACCACAACTATGCCATTTGTCCACCATCATACTTTGAGATTGGGCTGCAATATGCTGGGCCCAATTTCATGGCTCTGGTTACCGCCGAATTCTGCGCTTGCAATCACCATTCTCCGCTTACCGAGCAAGCGCCGAATTTCTGCGCTAGCTGTGTAAGCGTAGAATGCCTAGTAACGTGGACTACGCACGCGCACAAGCAAAAATTCCCCGCTAACCCGTGAAATACGCTTGACGTAAGCGCGGAATTCCCTGCTTCCGTAAGCGTCGATTCTTTGCTTACGGTAAGCAGAGCCATGAAATTGGGCCCTGATGACATCACATGGGCAAGTAACAATACTCACCCACTAAGGGAAATAGAACGGAGGGCACCTGAGGTTCTTAAAGAGCGAAACCTCAAGGTAAACAACGCTAAGACAGAAAAACATCACATCAGCAGAAACGGAATTAACACCAGCTGGAAAAAGTGTAAATACTTAGGCTCCCTACTGGACACTGAGGAAGCGAAGAATGCCTACGTGAAGTACGCACGCGCACAAGCAAACCCGTGAAATACGCTTGACGTAAGCGCGGAATTCCCTGCTTCCGTAAGCGCCGATTCTTTGCTTACGGCAAGCAGATCCATGAAATTGGGCCCATCAGGTAAAGCGTGTAAACGCCACGTCACCGAAAATACGCACTACGCTGTAAAGCACATTGACTTCCAAAATGACGCAACCAAGATTACTGTGATGATGACGTCAGGTGAAATTGGTCAATACTCGCGAGGCTCACTTCTTACACTTAGACATTAACTTCTACATGTACCTAACACGTATACTTCAAAGTTAGAACTTCACGATGACGTCATGCATGTATCGATTATTATATAAAAAAATAATAACTCATGAACTTTAAAAAGTTCATTTGTACAATCTATATCAGAAAGGTCTGAAAACGATGACCGAAACTTGAAGTGAAAACAATATTTTCGTTTTGAGCTCTGGATTCAACATGAATTTTTCTTTACATGGACTAAGTGCACGAAATGACATTTGACCCTTGTCCTATTCACAGAGTCATAACCAGAGGATATGGGATAACTATTTCCACACCCACGTGATATCCAAGAAAAACAAACTTTTCATATTTTGATGTATAAAATACTGAAAACTTTATAATCCAATCATAATACATGAAGGAATACCAGTAGCTCCTGTTTTCGAGAGCTGCTCTACTGTGCAAGTCTCGAGCGTATCGGAACGAGAAAACACGTCAAACGAAGAACGTTTTTTTCTGAAATCAAATCTTTGTTTTAAACTATATTTAATGATAAAATCTGAAAAACAAAAATACTCATCGCATGCTCATGAAACCAGTTTTAGTTTTTATAATAAATACACAAATAATGTGTTAAATATCATTGAGGCAAAATAACAGTTCTGGGACAAGGATGCTTATTTGATCTTACGTGGATGCTTTCAGCGAGTGCGGAACCACCGAAACCACCTTTGTTTTCGTCGAGATTTTTTCTTTTTCGTATTATTATTTTCTAGTCGAAAAATTATCATAGCATTAACCAGTGAAATTTGTTATCGTTCGATCTCAGGAATTACAGTCTTAAAACACACAAACGACACATCAAATGAAAGCCTGTTCTCTAACTTAGATCCAGCAGCAGTTGTTTTGAGTGTTTTTCGTTCATTTCTTGACGATATTACCGATTTAAAAACGCCCGTCAAAAAAGCACGATCGCCGTGTCTGTGTACATGACACGTAATTGACGCTGTATGTACCATACGACCGTATCACACACAGCCTGTGTACACACAGATAAGGCTGCTGCAAATACAGTGGATAACTGTGTGCATAGTGTGTGCATGTGTACCGCACAAACGAGCACAAAATTGGGCTAATAAAACTGTTTTAACTGAGTTAGTTTAGTTTGAAAGTCAATTTATAAAATCAATTTATATTTTACATGATTGAAAAACTGTCTGAGATTTTAACTTGCTGTTCTTGTTTAGCGAAGTTTCGGTGCAAAACTTCGGTCGCAGCAGTCAATAAATAGAATCTTAATTTTCATTGGTAACCACCAGTGTATGCTAGAAGGTTCATTGCTTACGCGGGATACCAGGGAAATCTTGCTAGCATTAAATATTGATCGCGCAAATGTTTTAGCTTTTCAGTTGCGGTGGGGGTTTTCTGCTGAAAATGCACATCAAGCACTTGTAAAACTCAATGGATCAGTACCTTTTCTGAAGATTTCACATGAATTGATGAATGCCTACTTAGTATGTAATCTGCCCCGTTTTGTAAACCATGCAAGCCTCCTAATCTCACCATTGTCCGGAGTTTGGAATTAACAACCTGCTCGCTGCATCATGACTCCAGTTTCGGATTAGTACTGCTAGCGATAGCGTCAGTTAGCACCTCTATTGATTGTCTTACAAGCCAAAAATAACGATGTTCAGGTTGTGCAAGGTATCATCCTTTGTTGGGTTTTTGTTTTATTCTCGTTGCAAAGGGTTGAAAACAATGTTTTGCTCGTAACGGGCCGACAAAATTACCTCGTTGTAACCGTGTTCTCGCTACTACCGTGCTCGTATAATCCACATTTAAATGCATTGAAACACGCACGGGGCAGTTCGGGACCGGCAAAAAACCTCGTATTAACAGGAACCTCGTAATGTGCGAGCTCGTAACAACGGGAGTGACTGTAATCTCTGTGCCACTTGTACCTTTACAGCACATGTACTTTATCTTTCATTTATAGTTTTACGACATATGTTAGCTCCTCACAAGTGCCACATTCATGACATTTCATCCTCCCACATGACCCGAACTTATACCGGTCCATCTGTTCCAAACTGGAAATTCAAATATAATAGAAATTTCATCATAACAAAGCGCCCTAAAGCGACAGGTTCCATTTTCGTTAACTTGACCAACAATCGATCTCC
The DNA here is from genome assembly GCA_021014325.1 of Plazaster borealis. Classification (NCBI taxonomy): domain Eukaryota; kingdom Metazoa; phylum Echinodermata; class Asteroidea; order Forcipulatida; family Labidiasteridae; genus Plazaster; species Plazaster borealis. The sequence goes on along the minus strand of JAJGQC010000791.1, from coordinate 94,875 downwards.
ATCATCGGGACTGTGACAACTTATTAATTAACAAACTACATTACGTCACCAAGACATTATTCAATTCTTAATAGTTCGCCTTGTTAAAGCCGAAACCCCAGTATTTGTTCGTAACAAATTCAGTTCTAGTTTATTATTATTATTTAAACAAAATTTGGGTGAGGAACGGGACGTAAAGTTTGCGTTCTTATAATTATTTGTTCTTAGCCGGCCACAAACATGAACCTATTACTAGATATTCGTCGTAGCAAGTCTGTGGATGTTCAGTCTAAGCATGGAGGTAAGATTTACTTGAAACTTTTACTGAGGACAAGCTGATTGCGTTGTTTCCATTGTTCGACACAGATACAGAAACCCCTAACCCCTACCCCCACCCCCCTAAAAACACTTTGAACACATTTAGGGCTCGGGCTACATTTAGGGGCCACACAGACGCCTCAACAACTATAGACTGCAATGGATAAGCTCCGCGTCGCAATTACAACATCTGGCGATTATCATCGTGCATCCAAAACAAGCGTGTACATAAGTTTTGTGATCGTAGGTGAGCACAACATTAGTTTTTTGCAGCAACCGGAAGCTGAGGTCAAGTTTAATTCTCGGGTTTCCTTCGTTATATTGTTTTCAGCTTGTGTGACACAAAAACTTTCTAACAGGAGAGTATTACAGGAAAGACGGGGATTTACAAGTATCGTCAAATTGCAGAACAGCCATAACACTAACAGTAGGGAAAAGGAAACATCAAATGGATAAACCAGTCGTGATTGCAATTAGGTTTGTTTTGTTTTGTTTTTGTTTAATGGAACAATTTTTGTTGATTAGTTTCAAATAATTCCTAATCAAAAGCACGACTAATTACGACGTCATTGGTCCGTCAAACCATCCGGACACATTTACTTGTGGCGTGTCGTGGCCGAGCGGATAAGAACACCGAACTCAAGCTCTGGTGTTTCTGATCAGCAGAGTGTGGGTTCGAATCCCAGTCGTGACAGTTGTGTCCTTAAGCAAGACACTTAACCACATGCTTCGTCCTTCGGATGGGACGTTAAGCCGTAGGTCCCGTGTGTTGTGTAATGCACGTAAAGAACCCAGTGCACTTATCGAAAAGAGATGGGGTTCGCCCGGTGTTCCTGGTTTGATCTGCAGCATATTGCGCCACAGCACCTTGTAAACCATTACGTGGTGCTATGTAAAGGACTTGGTCTCATACTTCAAAAACTAAGCTCCACAATACCTTGCAGGAAAATAATGAACGTTAAAAGCGCTTTGAGCGTCACTGAGTGACGGATGTGCGCTATATAAGAAGCCACTATTATTATTATTATTATTACTTGAAGTCCTCGAGATGTAAATTGGTAAACACACCACACACACGCACACACACACATAAATTACCGAGGACTTCTCTTTGTTCTCCCATTGTTTGGACATAGGCCTAGGTTTTTAGCGACGTCCCCATTAGGTTTGTACACGAAAACGAAGCGAGGACGTCCTCGCTCTGTCAAACACCCGGATCCCTTTTGTTAAAGTCCTCGGTTTGAATGGATTGACACGCTCACATACGGATCTGGTTTGTGGGGTCAGGCTATTGTTGTTCCATTATTCCCATTTCTAAAGAATTCCCTTGTGGGGTCCATTGTTCCTATTGAGATGGCCTTGTTAGGTCCTTTGTTCTATTGTTGCCAGGACCCCACAAATGCCATTCCGTAAGTCCACCAAAGTGTGTAAACACATGCAATTGGGTACCTCCTATTGTTCCTCTGTTGTTTGTACTTCGACCCTTTGTCCCCTTTGATAGCACCGGCCGGCAGTCATGGACCACATTAAAATTTGTATTTAAAATAATATACATACAGCAGACATACGATACAAAACAACGTAAACAAAGTCTAAGCCCACATGCGCAAATGAAATAAATCCAACAAGCATTATGCAAACTGGCGCTGGGGACATCAAGAAACACTGACAGTAATTGTAAAAAATGTACAAGTGGTATAGAGATCCAGTTGGAATGTCTATTACTATTTCTACCTCCATGCTATTACAGTCAAACGCAGTCAGAACCATGACGACAGGTATGCAAGCTTTGTGTTGTTAATAATAACGCTGTCCTTCAATGGTTTTATCTGTTTTTATTAAAGATAATAGCATGCCAGTTAATAATTCTCAATGACAATTTGTAGAGCAGTTCCGACGGAAGTAAACAATTTATTTTTTCTGATGACAACCTACATCCGTCGTGTCGTTAACTATTCGATCATGATTGGATGTAATCGTACAGCTATACAAACCAACTGTACCAATCAGGAAAGTAAGTTAAACATGCACACTCGATCGTTTTTTCATCTACCACGACTGTATGACAATCCCTATCGTGATTTAATGGGACATTTTAATCTCTTAAATGCCTGGTAATTGCTTAATACTTGAACCACTAACTTAAGGAAGCGGCCACCCCTTAATTGGTTTGATCACATTTGCTGTTGTACTTGGTGCAACAGGAGTACATCATCAATCTCCCTAGATCGAAAAACGTTTGTTTAGTGGTCTTACTGCAAACGCCAGAATGGAGCATGTAGCACGTTTGGCCGGTCTTCGGCTGCGAATACGATACTATAATGAATTAATGAGCTTTTTACTACACGCTTCAATTGGAACGCTGTCAGCACCAATCGTTCTCTTTCTTCTTTCGCCACGAATTGTCGTCTTTACTGGACTTAATTTGCAGTGTCAAGAAAACGGAAACATAAACTGCAGAAATACCTTAACAGTATACTCATTTGCCGTTTTATGCGTAGGACTTAAACAAGTTTAAAATATCGGATAGGTTTACATTATTTATAACTCCCAATGAGTATAGGTCGATGTGTACATGGGACAATGCCCCCAAGCAGTAGCGTGTGGTCCGTCCCCATGACCTGATTTCAGGTTTTTAAAAATTACGTTTTACTTCATTTTGTGAGCAATCATTATTAGAGAACAAAAATATTTGACAAATGGAAACATTTTGCGTCAGCACACAATTCCGATTACCAATATTATCATCACATTAGAACAGTCCATTCATTATTTTAGGTAGTTGGCATCACATTTAGAACAGTCCATTCATAATTTTCTCCGAGCAGTTGTGTATGATAGTTGGAGGTGTCTTTTATAGCCCCCAAAATGAAAACTAAACTTAAAATATTCATTTTGTTTTTTACTGATCCTTTAAATTCTTCCCCACAAACATCATAGCTTCTGGTCTTTTTTCCCCCGAATTCAAACATTTTTCTTGTTGCTCGGAAATTGTAAAAAATACGAACAATCCTTTTTTTTAAACTATCCAGTATCTGCACTTTCTTTAAACGTGAAGAAGAAAAAAAAACATCCGAAAACTGAATTTAGTTTCTTGATTTAATTTTTTTTCTCTTTTTCTTATTTATTTTTGGTTCATGTTATTTTGTTTATATATTTTTTTCGGGATGGGGGTTGTTGTTTGTTTGTTTGTTTGTTTGTTTGTTTGTTTGGTTTGTTGTTGTTGGTTTTTTTGTTGTTGTTTTGGGTTGGATTTTTTTGGGGGGTTTGGGGGTCACTGCTGCAATAAATTAGTGGGCGAGAGAGGGGGAAGCTTTAGAACAATGCAAAGGGCACGATTTTTGAGCTTTTAAATTTTGTAGACAAGAGTATAGGTTTGGGACCCCACACATGCAGCAGTAGTCTATTATGGGGAAGAACCAAAGGAATATGTCGGAATATAGAGCAGTCACCGAACCAAAGCATAGTATGACAAAAAGGCTGTATGCTGGTTGATAAATGTTTTCGTTCCAGCAAGCAAAGCAATCGAGGAATTCAATTTATTGCAAAGTTGTGTTACATGTTCACTGAAGTTCAGCTTGTTGTCTAGGAGTCCATACCTAGATGTTTATGAAAATCCACTTGTTGTATTTTTTTGCCAGAAATACAAATTTTAAGGGGATTGCACTTTTTGAGTTTTTGAGTTTTTGAGTAGTACCAACAAGCATGACTTCTGTTTTTTAAGATTCAGGATAAGTTTGTTAGCCTGCAGCCATTTAGTAGTCAAACTGAGAAGATACGCGTTCAGTTTACTTTCAATGACATCAGTGTTCTTGTCACCATAATAAATGAGTGTATCATCTGCATACATATCAATGTTGCAGTGATTAAGACATTTAGGCAAGTCATTAATATAAAGTGAAAAAAGCAGGGGCCCTAGAATTGACCCCTTGGGTATACCAGATGTAATGGGGTTGGCTAAAGACAGTTTGTATTTGAAACAGACTCGCTGCGTCCTTCCCAATAAATAGGATGACAGCCAATCAACAACTGAGGTGGATAAACCGTAGAATGAAAGCTTGCGTAAAAGGCTACTATGGTTGACAGTGTCAAAAGCTTTCTTTAATCCAATAAAAACTGACCCAATTAAATTACCATTGTTAATATGATAAAGCCAATTGTCATGAGCATGAGCCACTGCTGCAATCGTGAAGTACCCAGGTCTGAAACCACACTGGTTGGGGGATAGGCAGTGGCGTCACCAGCGTCACCAGAGGGGGCAGGGGGCCCCGCTCAGAACCCTTGCCCCCCCCCTCCTGCCCCCCTCCTGCCCCCCTCCTGCCCCCCCCCATGAAATCACAGAAAAGTGTATTCTTATAATATATAAATCGTTTAAGGCTGCATAAAATGCTGCCGTAAAAAGTAAAACTTTTATTCATATCAGTATGTGGACTATAACGCAGTCATGCCGACAAATGCGTGGAAACGCGCGCGTGATCGTATTGGCGGTAAATGTGTGTTGTGGTTTTGCGGTTACAGAGAGTGCAGGAAGTCACAAAGTTCAGTTTAATACGCGGGGCCCAATTTCATGGCACTGCTTACCAAATAATTCTGCGCTGACGCGCATTGTAACGTGTGTATTTCTATGGGACGCAGCTGGGCGTAAGCGCAGAATTCCACGGTAAGCAGAGCCATGAAATTGGGCCCTGAACGCAGACCAATAGCTCCGTAAACACATTGTACTCAGATGCACAACAGGGAGATTTAAACAGCAAAATCGCCAGCGAAAAAGGTAGCTTAGACCATTTTCTTCTCCATATCAAAGCGCCCGTCTTTGCCCCGTGCTCCAACACCTAAGAGGCAGAGACGGGAAAATACAGAAGATTCTGATTCTGATGTGGTACCATCAGAGTATTGCATGGACTCTGCATCCGAGAATTCCGCCGAGGAGAATTTCGAAGAAGATGTATCTGTTAGTAATACTGGGAGCGCTATAGTATAGCACAAGTGCCCTGACAAGCACACAAATGTAATTATTATAATTACACCCACAATTTCAATCCTGTATTTTGATTTTGATTTTTTTTAATGGCTTACACTTGTCACAATTATTAAGTTTTGGGTATTTACACTAAAATAAAGCATACAAACAATAATTTAATTAGTACTCACAGAGCCTAATTTGAGAATACCGTGTACAACTCTAAATTAATACTTGGTAATCACTGTTGGTAATTTAACCCTTGTAAACAGTCGAAAAGTTTTAACGTATAAAAATGACAAGTTCTCTAAGATTTGGTTGTTTTTGCAATCTGTTGTTACCTGCAAACTATGTGGACTGTTTTAGAACTGCATTGGTGTGTATCAGCTGGTGTGTATCAACTATCAGTTAACATATTTAATGATAATCTTGCACTTCTTTGGCCCCCCCCCCCAAATTTAATCTTTGCCCCCACTTGCCCCCCCCCCAAATGAAAATGTCTAGTTACGCCACTGGGGATAGGAGGTTATTTAAGGTAAGATATGGAGAAGTTGGGCGTGGACAGCTTTTTTATGATTTTCGAGACGAAGGGCAAAATTTATATTGGCCGATAATTATTGAGTGCTATGCGATTACCTACTTTAAAAAATGGGGATAACCTTGGCCATTTTCCAGGCTTGGGGAAAGGTACCCTTTGAGAGACTTAAATTGAATATGTGTGTCGGGGAGGACAATGACAGGCGCGGCCACCTTAAAGAGCCGCCCATCGATGTTGTCCAGACCAGTAAACTTCCCAGGATCCAGCCTAGTAATCTCCTTGTAGAGTAGCGAGTTAAATAATAGCATGGATCTTAATCCGCGTCATTTGGGATATTACTGATGTGAACATTAAAATGTTTTAAAATGTCTGTATAGCAATTTAATAGGGATCAGCTGCATTCTTGGCAACAAAAGGGCTCTCAATCACTCTGCTGGGCGTTGTATTATTTGCTTCGCTCAATTAGGAGAGTCAGTGAAATACAACTCGATATAAGTGTCAGAGAATTCGGAAATGATACACTTATAATAGTTTTAATATCCCGAAAATTCAAGCTGAATTATTTCGTTATCTCGAAATACTATTTCTTTCCCCGAAATATTATTTCGAGGGAACAAATTAACATTTCGGTGGAACGAAAAACCATTTTGAGTGAAAGAATGAATTTGATTGTTTTAACCTTTCCCTTCAGAGGCTCTGTAGTGAACACACTTCCATGCTTCCACCGCGTAACATGGTTTCCTTGATGTTAAGTCGAATGTATACGTGTCTTTCTATTACAATATTTGAAAACTTCTATACGATTCTTTGTCCAACAAATTGCATTTAATAAGACATGAATAAGTTAACAAGTATCTGTGTTAAATGTTATTTCTTTTTGACAGTATTTGGAGGCTCAATTGGCGGTTGCACCAAGATTTTTCGTCCTACAATAGTCACTGTCAGCCCCAAGCAGCTCCGGTTGGCCATACCGAAACCAATCTGCTCGCGAAACATCACCTTTACATCGAAACAAGCTACACTAGAGGTTGGGCTGACGGAAGCACCTCTTCCCGCCACTCTACCAATTAAGCCTAGACGTCCCCGTCGAAGACGTACAACTTTCACCCAGACTCAACTTGCTGTTTTGGAAAGAAAATTTGTGTGCCAGAAATACCTAAGTGTTGCAGAAAGGGGAACTTTGGCTGAGCGGCTTAACTTGAATGAAACCCAGATTAAGACATGGTACCAAAACCGACGGTAAACTGAATCCATTTTTCATTTTGATTTATATTGTAGTCTATTGAAGTATTGGGACCCTACATCACGTTTTAAACAGTAGGCCTACCGTAGTCATCATGATCTGGTGAATGCAAGTTCGTCAAATGAACAATACTTAACAAAAGTGATGTAGGGCTCTAGTTAAGCCTTTAGTTAGCCTTATACTCATTAGGTATTGACTCCTTGCACTAATGTCACACGCAGACAGGCCGTGTCTGAAAATGCAGCTACAGCTACGGCTAAGGCCTAGATTTCTGCGTCATTACGTGTTGAAGTATAGTACGTCTTTAGCAACACCCTTAGCAACAGTTGTAGCCGAAGCTGTAGTCGCCAGTTTGGATACGGCCTTACTCTCTGCCACGATCGCCATTTTTGGATTCAAATTGGACATACATGTTGTGGTGTCAAAGCCGCGTGGCTTTATGAAGCCCCGTTCGTACCACTTGACTAATGTGTTAATTAGTTCCACCTTATTTCGTGTATTGCACAGCATCGCCACTTACATGTTGCGGCCGGCCACTTATTATCTTTCCATTGAAAGACAGACAGGAGAATTTGCGGAACGGGATTTATTTATGCAAGATAATATGTGGTAACGTATATCAATGGTAGTGCTGTAAAATACATTGCACCATAATGCAAAAGTCAAGTGGCAAAGACTGTGGCTTCATACACACGGGGACATTGACTCCCAAAATGGCGCAACCAAGATTGTTGTGATGATGACGTCAGGTGAATTGGGTCAATGGGAGACTTTGGAACACTAGGTGGCAGCAGATTTACCAGGTAAATTTCCATTGTTTACGTAGTTCTGAGCATGCGCACATTACCAAGAATAATGGATTTACCTGGTAAGTATGCTGCCACCTAGCGTCCCAAAAGACCCCTTTCGGAACAATAGACAAATTTCCTACGACAAAGAAGCTGTAGCAAGTTTAAATATAAACAAGTCCACAGAAAGGATTATGTTTTCCTCTTTTTTTTAAAACAAAATTGTGTGAAATTAGTATTGAATAAATATTAGTTATATAATAATTGTTTCTACAAGAAATCACTTGGCAATAGTTAAACCTTTAGGAGCTGCGCAGCCTTTTTTTCGTCTCATAAACATTCAGTGATTTGGAGCTTCGAAATTTGAACGTCAGAAGTGAATTTTTGATCAAAATTGAGGGAGCTGATAACGCGAAATCATAAAAATAGAAGCAATTAAGCAAAATATGAGTTAGTTCATTCGCGCAGCTCTGGCTCATGTCCGAATTGGCAGCAGCAGTAACTGCGGCTGCAGCTACTTGCTGTTGCTCAGGGGCTGTCCCCAAAGGGAAATGTTGAAACAAATTAAACAGGTACAATAATTCGTGAAATTTATTTCGTTCCCTCGAATAATTATTTCGTCCCCTCGAAATCAAATGTTGAGGGATCGAAATATTATTCATAATATTTATATAAAAACCGTACCCGTCTCCATCCACTTCAACAGCAATAATCACAACGTCAAAGATTCACCAACTTTCACCAACTTAAGCCAGTCCAACCCTTTTGACTGAACATCAACACTGATGTCGAATAAATTCCCATCACCCCCATTTTATTTACTGCTTGCTTATTTCTCTCATGTAACATCAATACAGTTATTGTCAATAACTTGTTCTCTCCACTGGTTTATTTTTACCCTTCTTTCTCTCAATAAGTTGTTTAAAAATAAACCCGTCAATAACCTATTCCTTTTACAGAGGATTTAATAACCCGCTCTCTCCGCAGATTCCTCTTGCTTATTTTTAATTTCTTACTATATTGATTCTGTACCTACTGTTTCACAGAGTCACTTTGTTGTTTACTGGACTCTCTCCACTAGTTGTATCCTGCCACCTATTGTTAATTGCATTATCATGATGCAGCTTGCCCTCTAAACTATACCCTTTCATGCTTCCCGCATTGTTATACCTAGAATGCAGCTACCATCTTTATGGTCCAGTAATCCACCCTTTCACACTGACCATCTTTTGTCCTCACTACTTTGCTTTGATTGGTCGTTGGCCACCATATTGTTTGTAAATTAATAGCTTTGATTGGCTATTTTTCCCCGCTTTTTTTCTGAATACCTTCCCTTAATCCTTTGCTCTTCTTTTAGCCATAAATGGATATGTTTGTGTCTGTGTTTGTTTATGCCTCTGACGAAGGTCCGGTTTGAATCAACAGCTAAGGCCATCTCCCCTACAAATTTTATATATACGTATATATACATGTATTATAACTGTTTGATGAATCTAAAACTAGTAATAACTAACATCTTAAAGATCCAATCGGTCGCACCGATTAGCCATCTCAACTCTTGTAGTCTGTCATATTGTTGAGCGTTAGGCAATGGTGAGTTCGTTCTTGACGACACTCAGTTGGTCTGAGGTCTCCAAAGACGACTCCTGTGATGTGTTGCTCTGCTAATGAGGCTTGTTTTCAGGGTTGCGTAGGACGTGACCGAGTAGAGTCCAACGTGCATTGTCTACTTTGATGGATAGGGGTGTGGTCATACAGCGGTCATAGAGAGATTGGTTCGATATGATGCCTTGGGGCCAGTGCAAATTAAAATGCTGTGGAGGTGTTTACGGTGACAGGTGTTTAGTGTCTCTAAGACTAGTTTGGGAGCTGCCCAGCTGCTAGTGTTATAAAGCATGATAGACAGAACTTGGGCATTGAATATCTTCAGCTTCTTTAAGAGTGGAATATTTGGGCCTTGGAGCCAAACCTTCTTGTACTTTTGGAAGGAGGCATTGTTTCCTAGAATGATGCGATGATTTTAAATGTCGACGGTGCTACAAAGACGTGACCTGAGGGACACTGATGACCCCCAGGCCTCCAGGAAATCACCATTGGTGTCGGTCGTTCTTTCCTGCTATGTAAACGTGAACAAAATGCTGTCTTGCCATCGTTGACATGTAGGTTCCAGTCTCTGAAAGTTCTGTACAAACAGGCTCTAGTTCTTGCATGGAGTCATCCATTTCACTTATGAAGTCTACATCATCGGCGTATTCCCACTCAAGAGGTAGGCCATTTGCTGATGGTAGGATAAGGTCTGTTAGTGATTAAGGCCTTGATGTTTTCCAGGGCACCAGGAAGGCAAAAGGTGAAGATGGTGCCTGATAAACTGTCCCCTAATTGGAAGGAGCCAAGGGTGATTTCAAACTCTACTGAGAATTCATATTTACCTTTACATTGAGCTTAGTGTTGGGCAATAGGGATCTATTAACTGGACGGATGTCGTCTTCAGAGCACTCTGCGTCGTAGAGCATCAGGTTTAGGATGGTATCTCTTCTGATGGTGTCAAATGCACTCAACATGTCGATTCCTATCGTCTTGAAATCCCACCGCCTTTGTTGTACTACTGCTTCTTTATGCGCTGACACCAGACTAGGTCAGCACACCTTCTCCCACCTAATTTGAAGGCACACTGCCAGGATCCTGTGTAGTTGTCCACTTTGTTTTGGATGCGGCTAAGGACAAGGATGGACACGATTTTGCGGGAGCCAATCGGGAGTGTAAGTGGTCTTCGCCTCTTCATGGGACCAAGGGGTTTGCCGGGCTTTTGAAGTGGTGTGAGGATACCTTCACCACTAGTGGAAATGTAGGTGTTGGTCTCTAGGCTGGTGTTAATGTTGTCGGCGTATATGAGGAGTAGAAAGTGCTGCTAGCATACTTGAGGAGCTCGTCCATTCTTTAGGCGTTTGGCTGCCTGTTCGACCTCGTGGGAATGAAATATAATTATTTCGTACGAAATAAATTATTTCGTGGGAACGCAGTAATGCTTCGAGTGGGACGAAAACCTCTAAATATTATGTTATTTCGGCCCCTGGCAATATTATTTCGTTCCCTCGAAATAATTCATTGAAAATATACCAGTTACTGCAAACTGCGCAATGACACTGTAACTTTTAACAGTGCGTTAGTTGGGTCTATTTCCTTCCTCCGTGGTCAAGTTAATATGTTTTTACTTGCTACATTGTTCTCCTCCACAAGTTTAATTATTTTTACAGGCAAATTTTGAGGAACTTGAAAATTTGAGAAAGAAAAATACGAGCAACATACATGCTTTACAAACCTGGTGATGTGTTGATGATACAATGAACTACCTCAGGTTAGAATAACCTTTAATTTCACGATGAATAAGAATGAGACTTTTAGATTAACACGACCATTTTGACAATCACACAGGACAAAATGGAAACGACAGACTGAGCCATCAGATCGTATGGAGCAACTTCGACATCATTGGTGTGAAGAAGATAGCTGCCCGGGAAGACTACGAAGACACGTGGATATGGTTAACCAAAGTCCACATTTCATAAAGGATGCCAACATTGTACAGTCTCAACAATTCATGAAGGATTCTGACCAGCAAGAATCTCAAGACCAGTCAATATTTATGTGATTGAACAAGTTACATCAATCCAAGTAACCACTAGAGCTTCATATTGGCTGTGGTGCTATAATAACCGTATTATTTTCACCAATCGAGCCCAAAATGGGTTTTCCATTCTTTCATCCCGTCATTGAATAAAATACTGACTCTCCTCGTGATTGTCTATCATTTCATTGTTCGGACTATTGGCGTTAAAGATCAACTTGAACGAACGAAATCACTCAAACTACTTTGACTCTTTATTGTTTTTATGTGTTTGGTTATTATTTGGTCATGAGTTTGAAGTTTTCTGCACTGCAATTTTGAGCCCCCCCCCCAACCTTTTTCGATTTTGGAACTAGTGGTTTTCCGCCTTTGGCTGCGCCCTCGCATGTTCGGCCCTAATTCACAATGCGGAGTGGTGAAAATTGTTTATCTTTATCTTCGTCTCTATGCATTTCGTTCTCACGAAATCATTTCGATCCAAACAAGACATGTTTGGATCATTCCCGATTTCTTAAGGGTTCTTTTTCAGTCACGTGTAAGTTTGTATCATGCCGAGCAAAATGTGCTGTCGGTGGATTAACAAAAAAATCAGCAAAATGAGTCCTGAGGTCATTTGTTTTTTCATTTTCCCGAAGAATCCGGAATGATTTCAAGTTGTCAAAATGGTCCTTTAAAGGTTTATATGAAGGGATCACCTAATAAGTAAAACAAAATTAAAGCTTTACTCTTATGATGTTCATAAAGCAAGGTTTGTTACTACGGAGCACCTAAAGGAACTTATGATGGCGAAAACAATGAAAACAGAAATAATTAAATTTCGTTTGAAATAAATAATTATGTGCGCTTTTGTTCGAAATCATTTCAAACGCTCAAAATAATTTATTTTGTGCGCTTGAAATAAATTATTGCAGAAGCTCGAACAACTTTATTGCAAAATCATTTCGTGCTCTCAAAACGATTGCGAGTTACCAAAAATGATTCGACAAACTAATCTATTTTGAGCAAGCGAAATGATTTCGTGTGAATGAAATGGTTTATTTTGAACACACTCAAATATCATTTCATCACACAAACTCATTTATTATGAGTGAACAAATTGATTTTTGCGAGCACGAAATGATTTCGAGTGCACAAAATGAGGAACACAAATTAATTATGTAGTTATTAAGTTGTTTGTTCATCACATTTCCCTGTATAGGGGCTCAGCCTCATTGGCATTTGACTATTTTATGGTTTTCCTAGTTTAAGCATTGTTTGCTGTTCATAAAAACGTGTCATGACCTACTCATATGAAGAAATAACAACCCTGATCCATAAAACTACTATTTGAACTAAATAATTCGCTTGTGACACAAATTCAGTCTTAAAAAATACAAGGGTCTCAAAATGGCATCATAATTATTTGCTGACTGTAATAATACTGTATCATGAGATTTACTTGTCCTGCCAGTTGTTCGAACCGGTGTGGCTCAGCTCCGCGAACCTCGGCATGCCCATCCATTCAATTGTAATACAACTGCGGACAAAGTTGTGTTCCATGGACATTTGTGAACACTATAAAAAAAAGCTGGAGTAAGGCCAGGTTTTGAACAAGTTAGGTTCATATAATGTTTCCAAGAAACAGAGCGCATGTTGTGTAGTCGAAAGTGATTGATGTTTCATCGCCCGTTACAAGTTGTATGTCATGTTGTCTCAGATTTATACGGAGCCCTTAAAGTGACATGTTATTGTTAACAAATTAACATGTAGGCCTAATGACAAAATTAACATTATTTTTGTAATCTCGAAATAATGTTTCGTTCATTCGAAATATTGTTCCCTCCCCTCGAAAAAGTATTTCGTTCCCCCGAAAATGTTATTTCGTTCCCTCGAAAGTTACCTCCAAATATTATTTCGAGGGACCGAATTGATTTCAAGGCCGGAAGGAATTAGTATTTGGAGGGAAAGACATAATATATTTCGAGGAAACAAAATGAGGTTTTTTTAACGTTTTTTCTTTACCTGTCCGTTAGGGGATCCCTAGATTTAAACTACTTTTTTCATAAAATTGACTCAATTCAAATAGTATCAATATGAGTTTACTGATATAGCCTATCAACCTTATATTAGATTAGATTAGATATCATTATTGAAGGGAATCTATAATCCATTTCCTTAAACTTTACCTAAAAAAACGGGAACCGTCTACTTAGTCTACATCTTAAGACTATGCTAAAGTGGAATCAAATGCATCCGAAATCTGAAATCATTAAACCAATTAAATAATAAACCAATTAAAGGGTCTGTATACGTTTAGTAATGACTCTGAAAATTAATAGCAATAAAAACTTACTTTGTAAGAAGTGCAGCAGCTTTGGATATAGTATAATGCATTTTGAGAAACCTTTCACTTTGAACTGCGGTTATGGAAAATATTTCACTTTTTATTTTGAATCTGAGAAGGGTTACTGCAATAACATTTCTCAGATTGTGTAGCGGGAGCTTCAAGCGTATTATCAACATTACCGTGGAGAACCTCACATAACCCTACTTTTGTTTTTGACGCAGAAAGTTATTAACGAGTAAATGGTTTCTGAAACATGTACAGTATGTGATAAAAGTTCACACGTCACGTTTTGTAGTTATTTCATGAACATCCTGTAAATTATTGAGTTGGTATGGAAGAAATGGCAAAAAATGTTCAGATAAGAGGCCTACCATTTTGTGTATGACAGTTAAATTATATAACTATATTTTTTAGCTGTATTGATTAACAAATTTGAGTGACACAAACAAAAACCAATCAAGTACTTCAGTTTTAGTTACTTTTCCCAATAAAAGAAGATACAGCCCGTTAGTGCCATTGAAAGTATAAAATAATTGAATGCTTTGAAGTGTTTGGCAAACTGTTTTTGCAACTAGGTCAATATTAGAATGACAAAGTGTTACGGCTCTCCAAGTATACGATGAAGACCATTTCAAGGCAGTTCAAGAAATACCAAATGTATATTTTAGGCGGTGATTGAGGATCGCGTGGTCAGTTTTGTAAAAGGCGGCAGGCAAGTCAAGTAACATAAAACTACAGATCTTTTGTTGTCGATAGCTCTCAAGATGTCATTTTGAACACTGCAGAGGAGTGCAGATTCAGTGCTGTGATGTTTCCAGTATGCAGATTGCATTAGCTTAACCAGGTTATTAGCAGTGATGTAGTCTTGTAAGTTGACTATAGGTATACCACTTTCTTTACTAATTTAGAGACAAATTGCAGGTTAGAGACTGGCCTGTAAAGAATATTCATGTCATTGGTAGTATATAGGAATATGAGCCATTTGTTAGCTGCTGTGGCATTACTCATGTTAATATGGAAGAGCCGACAATGCTCGTTACCAGCGGTAGGACATGTGAGAGGCTGGTATAAGATCCAAGTCACGTGATTTAGAGGTTGAACGTTAGATGAGTTTTTAAAAGTTGTCACCCAACATTTAATTGACGATTTCTCTAATCTACTTAATGAGTCCATCGCTTTGGAGAAGAACCTGGTGGTGGTTGGTCACTTGAACTTCAAAGGAAGGATGCGAACGTTCTGTGAGTGTTTTACCGTTTAACTTTTCACGTTAACTTTGCAGTAAATTTACCTGACATAATTTGTGATTTAAGGTTATCATGGCAGAAAGTGTTGATCCCAGCCCAGTCAAGTGCCTGTAATAACGTCCTGCCAAATATTTTATACACCAATCCAGGCGCGCAAGTGCTGGGCGCCGCCATGGGCGCCGCGCGCCACTGCTGCGGTGTACTTGTGCCTAATTTTGTGCACAAAGACACGAGAAAATCGTTTCCCTTTTCACTTTTTATGGAAATTTAATGTCTTCCTCGACAATCTATGAAATTTCTCTGACATGGCTGCATGATATGACGATTTACTACATTCTTGATAATTTTTTTAAATTAAGCACAGAGTAAAATACTGAAATTCTGACAAAATACTCTGCCGATGTCGACTATTATGCAGTTTCCGCGTCTTTTTCCCCTAACTCACCTAAGACAAGCACCGTTTTCAAGATGATTCGGTTTCTATTTAGTTGCAAATATCTGTGGTCAGTGATCTACATTAGTATATCATGATGTCCTGGAAAGGAAATCGTGTAAGTCGTTGAGGGAAACATTTAATTTCCATAAAGAGTAAAGAGGAACATGATTTCCTCATGTCTTTGTGCACAAAACTAGGCACATGTACACCGCAGCAGTGGCGCGCTGTGCTCAACACTTGCGCGCCCAGTGCGCGTCGGATTGGTCTATAGTCTTGCCAAATACTCTCCATTCCTGCCGAATATTGGAAAGGTGCCAAATAGTGTCCTGCGTCCACTGCGCAATCTCAGCGGACACTATTGGGCAGTGGCATGACACCAGTCGAAGCCGAGTGAATTGATCATTGGACAGTCTGGGCCTAGTTTATTGTTGGGTCCCCTAGGGTGCAACCCCACTGCAAAATGAGAAAACAATAATATTTTGTTGTTTATCAAAATATTCTCTATTAGACATATTTGAGAGCCAAATAAAAGGGATAGGCCTACAGTGTAAACATTTTGGATGAGCATCGGTTGCAGAAAACCAGGTTTCTGTCAATTCTATAATGTCTGATATCAGGTCAGATGTATTCCTGTAGCAGTCATTGGCAGTGTATGAACCCATTGCAAGTTTGTTTAATACCATGGGTTGGTACCGGTTGATATGCATAACAGGTGGAACACTAGCTACGTGTGATTATGTGGTGAAGCGCCATCTCGCCAACCCCGTCGAGTTGGATGATGAAACCCCTGCATTGCAAGCTGGTCTCCTAGCTGCATGGTCCATCGACCATCATGAAGCAGAACGCTCAAGATACTTTCTGCAAACCCGGACCGATAACGATATTCTTTGTCAATTGTTCAAGCTTTCAAAGGCGGCCGCTCACTTTCCATGCTCTCAATTATAAAGACATATGAAATCAGAATGGAAGTGTCAGTGTACTTATAATAATATGTCGTTAAATAAAAAGAAACTATGTTTGGGGTGTTTAAGTACGGACTGCTAAAGGGACATTAGAAGAAGACAAATCGAAAGGTACGGAGCCCCTAAAGGGACAAGTAAAATAAAATTTGAAAAGGTAAAAAAAGAATTGAAATTATTTCGTCCCCTCTAAATGTTATTTCATTCCCCGAAATGTTATTTCGAGGGGACGAAATAATATTTTGAGGGAGCGAAATAATTTCAACATTTTTTTTACCTTTTCAAATTTTATTTTGCCTGTCCGTTTAGGGGCTCCGTAGAAAGGCAAACTAAATTTTGAAAGGAAAAAACGACAATATTACCAAAACAAGAATCAACATTTTACATCATAGGGTGTTAACATAACACTAGTTAAAGGCAGTGGACACTATTGGTAATTACTCAAAATAATTATTGGCATAAAACCTTACTTGGTAACAAGTAACGGGGAGCTGTTGATAGTGTAAAACATTGTGAGAAACGGCTCCCTCCGAAGTAATGTAGTTTTCGAGAAAGAAGTAATTTTCCACGAATTTGATTTTGAGACCTCGGAATTAGATTTTGATGTCTCGAAATCAAGCATCTGAAAGCACACAACATCGTGTGACAAGGGTGTTTTTTCTTGCATTATCATCTCGCAACTTCGACGACCAATTGAGCTAAATTTTCACAGGTTTGTTATTTTATGCATATGTTGAGATACAACAAGTGAGAAGAATGGTCTTTAACAATTACCAATAGTGTCAAGTGTCTTTAAGGGGAAGCTTATATTTCCCCCCTAATATTTTCCCCTATGGTCGACTATTTCCGCATGACTTTTCCCCCTAATCTGCTTCTAGGTAAATATATGTATATATTTATCTATATATATACCAAATTAGTGGGAGAGATGGCCTTAGCTTTACCCTTTAGATCCAAACCGGACCTTCGTCAGAGGCATAAACCATTTATATATAAAATTTAAAAATATATAAAAAAAACTCGCAAAAAAAAAATCCAAACACTCAAAAAACAGGCAAACAAAGATTACAAAAAAAAACAGAAAAACTCTACACGTATTGAAATAATTATTCAATCAGTATTCAATTTAACAAAGTACTTTTACTCCTAAATAAGCTAGGTAAAACCCACGTCTTACGTGAATCGGCGCTGAGAGAAAAGATGAAGATAACAGGGGTAGGGCGGCAAGGTCGCGGGGCAGAGAGGGCGCTGTTATATAAAACTCATCGCGAATCAAATCAAACCACAGACAAAGGCTGAATCCGAATTGGCAGATACAGCTACGGCTACGGCTGTTGCTAAGCATGTTGCAAAGGACGTCATATACTTCACCGCACGATGTTGCGGAAATCTAGCCGTAGCCGTATAGCTGCAGCCGCCAATTCGGACACGGCCATACGTACCTATAGACCTATACACCAATCCGGGCGCGCAAGTGTTGGGCACCGCGCGCCACTGCTGCGGTGTCGTCAGTGCCCAGATTATGCACAAAGACATGAGGAAATCGTGTTCCTTTTCACTCTCTATGGAAATTAAATGTTTTCCTCAACGACTTACACAATTTCCTTGACAGGACATCATGATATACCAATGTAGATCACTGACCACAAATACTTGCAACTAAATAGAAACCGAATCATCCTGAAAACGGTGCATGTCTTAGGTGAGTTTAAGGGTCATAGACGCGGAAACTGCATAGTCGCGTAGTTTAATGCGTTGCATCGGCAAGGTATTTTGTCAGAATTTCAGTATTTTACTTTCTGCTTAATTTTAAAAATTTATCAAGAATGTAGTAAATCGTCATATCATGCAGCCATGTCAGGGAAATTGCATAGATTGTCGAGGAAGACATTCAATTCCCATAAAAAGAGAAAAGGGAAACGATTTTCTCGTGTCTTTGTGCACAAAAATAGGCACATGTACACCGCAGCATGGCGCGCGCGGCGCCCAGCACTTGCGCGCCCGGATTGGTGTATAGACCCCTTACACAACGCGCCACGCACATACACGCGCCCATCCTGTCCGCCATTTTGGGAGTCAATTAGGGAGTCAAAATGTGCGCAAAGGAATTGACTCCCAAAAAGGCGGAAATGGTAGACGCGCATTGTTCGGAGGTACGTTCTGCGGTGTGCAAGGGGTCTATAGACAGACAGAGCAGGGGGCGCTAAAGTAAAATTTTGGATTTTCTGAAACCA
Organism: Plazaster borealis; assembly: GCA_021014325.1. Taxonomy (NCBI): domain Eukaryota; kingdom Metazoa; phylum Echinodermata; class Asteroidea; order Forcipulatida; family Labidiasteridae; genus Plazaster; species Plazaster borealis. The sequence goes on along the minus strand of JAJGQC010000791.1, from coordinate 76,225 downwards.
TGAAAGGCGCGTCAACACTTTTCGTACACGTTTAGGCATAGCCTCGAGGCAGTGCTCCCATAGTGTAAAGTTTGTCCTGCTGATTGTGACTCGACCAATATTACAATGAAGGAAACTAGGGTCGTACAAAAGTCGTTTGATTGACTTTTGCTGATTTTAGGGGGAGGAAATCGTAAAAAAATAATTGTAAATTAAATAATTACCATAGGCCTTTTTACACAACTTTCACGTTCAAAGCTTTCATGTCGTTTTTAATGTGTGACAAAAACAAATCAACTAATTTTCACTTTTACATTGAACATAACACTTTATTAACATTCCATGGCCGATTACAAATGTTGGGCATTGAGCAACCGTTAAATTAGAACTCAATTTTCGGGAAATACTCCAAGAATCAACTTTAACACAAAATCCACACTACGGTTCGCCGTGCACGTCTTGCGTACGCTCGCGTTGAATGCACAATAAGCAACCACGGAATCAGTAGCACGTTGTAAATCACAGGCGTCATCAGCGCCCTCGCAAATGGCCGGAAAGTGTGTGCCGAACATCTTTTGAGATACCGAACGATAATATTCCTTCTAGGCCTACTTTTATCGAATTGCAAACATTGAGAAAGTTCACACGAAAATGCGGAGAAACAACAAACAAGTATAGGTGTTCTGGCGTTTGCGAAAGTGTAGCTACGCGTGGGGCGATAACTTTGGTGCGACCAGATAGTTAAACCGCAGCAAATAATTGAATGGCCAAAGGTCGGTGCTTCGGTTGCCACTTAAAAACTTTATTCAACGCGGTGAACTATAAGAAAAGATATAAAAAACCTTTGTTTACATATGAAACATCTCCAAAACATGAAACAAGTAACAATGTAAAAATCAATTATAATCGCGACAATTCCGTTAAACAGTACAAACGAGCAACAACCTGAAAAAACAGGGATCGCTCCACCACTACGGCCAATAAAGGGCTGCTTTAGAATAAAACAGGTATTGCTCATTTACTACTAGTTATTATAAAAAGACAGAAATACACTAGTTTATGGAAAGAAGAGATTGGAAGGCAATATCTATAACAATATGGAGGTCCAAGAGTCTGTGAAACTTGACTAAACAGCTGAATAATAGACGGATGTGGGTGAATCTGGGTGAGGCACAAAATAAAATATATAGTAAATCTAGAGACCCAGAAAAACATCGTTTTTAATAAGTTATGATAAAAGTAAGCCCAGGGAAATAACTCTACTTACATGACTGTGGTTCAGGGTATCTACGAGTGTGAACGTGTGTACTACAACATGGATGGTGGTCTAAGAATAGGTAAATTGATGAAGAATAGTTTCGTTCGAGAGGGTGGCTGTAAAAACCATGTGAGTTGGTAAAAAACACTGTCTCTTCCGTTCAGCATGAAGCGCGCCCTCAAGCGTCTCCTTAGGGCGAGTAGCACAGTCCAGTACTCCCCGTATAAAAATATATAACAATGAATTTTTAAAAAACAACTAGTAGAAGGTAACTAACTGAAAGGAGAGGACTGAGATTTAAAAGTCTAAGTCCGAGAAGTTCTTAAGTTGACTTGGGTGCCTTCTCAATCAGTATCAGCTCTGTGATAGGTCTTGAGTAAGTTCGCCAGGTTCCTTCACTGCATACATGACCTCCACTTTTCGAGCTCGTCCGTCATCGCTCAGGTGGACCTTTTTGGCACGGTCAAGAGGCCACTGCAATCTCGGGAGTTCCTTGTTGCGTACATGTAGTGGAACGACGTCTCCATCACTGATGTCTGGCTTGACAACTGGCCACTTCTGTCTGGGTTGCAGGCTCTGAAGGTAGTCCCTCTTCCAACGTAGCCAAAACTGGTCCGCCAAGTACTGTACGCGCCGCCATCGTTTGCGACTGTACCCATCCTGTTTTACAAAGCATCCGGGCGGTGGCTGAAGTTGCTTGGGCTTAAGCGTCAACAGCATGGAGGGGCTGATAGCTTGAGGGTCGTCAGCGTCCGAGGGTATTGCGGATAGTGGGCGTGAATTGACAATGGCAGACGCTTCGGCCATGAACGTCACAAGTACTTCATGTGTGAACTGGTGCTTTCCAAGCTGCAGAAACATTGCGTCGAGGACACGTCTAACAGTACCAATCAAGCGTTCCCAGACGCCCCCGAAGTGCGAAGCATGTGGAGGGTTGAAGACCCATTGGCACTGATTTGCTGACAGGTAGGAAGCGACTTGCTCTTTATCCATTTCATCAAATGCAGCTGCTAGCTCGTTCTTTGCTCCAACGAAATTTGTGCCCTGGTCATAGTCTTGCAACTGGTGCTCTTATCGCTACAAATCTACGGAATGCGGATATGAATGCGGATATGAATGCTGATGCATCCATAGACTCTATCACTTCTAGAGGAATGGCTCTACTGTAGAGGCATGTGAAAATGACGGCCCATCTCTTCGAGTCAGAACTTCCGCCTCTGGTTTTTCTTGTGACCACTGTCCAAGGCCTGAACACATCCATGCCGACGTTGGTGAAAGGTGGTGTTGCTGTAACTCTGTCTGCAGGTAGTTCAGCCATGATTTGGGTCAGTGGCTTTCCCCTCAGCCGTTTACACGTAACACATTGGTTAATGATGCTCCTGATGAGGTTGTGGGATCCAATTATCCACAGTCCTGCTGACCTTATGGCCCCTAGTGTCAACTGTCAGCCTTGGTGTTGTACCTGTTGGTGGAAGTGTTCTGCCAGAAGTTTAGAAACATGGCTGTCCTTTGGAAGGACGATGGGGTGGCAAGTTCCAAAGTCGAGATCAGACGCGTAAGCCTTCCTCCCACTCTTAATACTCCATCATCGTCAAGGAAAGGGCTCAACTTAAGAAGTGGGCTTTTCTTGCTGACTGTCAGGCTGGGGTTAATCTGTGCCTTCCTCGGAGTTCGTATTTCCTCTTTGAAGTATTAACTCTGAACTGCCTTGAGGATGGCCTTCTCCGCTTGTTGTAGTTGTGGAACAGATAGTATTGTTGACGCCTCTTCCCGAGTGTCATCGGGGGCGGCTGCTGTAGTTCCATTCTTTGATGCTTTAAAGGTTTGAACCTTTTGGACAAGGAGTCCGATCGCTTGGTCTAGAGACCGCCAACTGGAAAATCTGGAAAAGCGACTACAGTTTAGGGAGGCTTCAATGTCTTGTGCAATTTGATTACAAGTTTCCTCCCCGATGGTAGTAGCAGACTGCCTCTGATGTAGGGGGGGTCGGATCGCCATAAGAATTATGGTCCGCGAAACAAGCTGTGTTGGTCAATTCTCTTGCTGGAACCTGCAGGGTTTTGGTCTGTTGGGACATGACGTCACTGGTTAGGTTCTGATGTGGTGTGGATCTTGTGTACTCTGTTCGCCACATAAACATGAAAACGTCTTGATTCGTTAGCAATGTAGCCAAGGACCACTTTACAGTCTGAGTGGAAGGTCGTCTTGTCGATGATAACTCTGTCTCGAAGTTCAGTTTCAAGTGTCTGAGACAGCATTGTGGCAAGGACGGCTGCGCAGAGCTCCAGACGTGGGATAGATACTGCGTGAGAGGGGGCAACCTTTGCCTTAGCCAGTAGTAGGGATACGTGTGGTCGGCCATGTTCGTTCAAGAGTCTCAAGTAGGACACTGCTCCTGTGGCAAGTTGGCTTGCGTCGCAGAAGATGTGGAGTTCTTGTCTTCTTATTTAACCAAACTGCGGGGGTTTGTAGCATCTCTCTATGTAGATGTTCTGTACACTGTAAAAACGAAGGGCAAAGAAGTTGATGGGTAATCTGAAAATGGGCAAACTAGGTAATAATTCATGAGTTTGTTGGTTAATACTTTCTCCAACATGTGTGGCATTTTCCCTGTTGGTTAACTGAAACAAAAACACCAAACAAATGGTAAATATACTACATCAGTTGGGTATTATTTATCAGTCTCAGATAGCGAAGATGGGTTTACCCATTAAATAGCAAGACATAATTATTCTTCTGCCTCATCATTGGGCATCTTTCCACATACAGTTGGGTAAAGTTAAACCACATTGGGTGCAAAAGCATAAAAACGATCTTTTCTAACATGGCGAGTGGAGGAGTGGCTGTGGCCGTGTCCTCTCTCTTAAACGAGCGGAGTTGCCCAGTGGTTACACAACCTTTTGAAGGTTAGTTTTTAACTAAATGTGAAGTGTTGTTTCCTATTTAGTTGTACACAGTCGTGGAAGTGGCAGAGCAAGCAACACAGTGCTACTGCGAATTATTTTCAGTTTTATCATGCCCGGTTCGTGTACATGTATTGTAATGTTACAAACATCGTGCAGGCAGTGCGTTGTAGTATAGACATGCAACGACGCGGCGTTTGTAAAACAACAATACACGAATGGCACTATCTCTGCATTGCTTGCACTGCAACTGTCTTGACTGTGTACAAGTAAACAGAAAACAAACGTTATTTAGTTAAAAACTAACCTTCAAAAGCATCTATAAACCACTGGGCAACCCCACGTTTTTGAGAGAGACGCCAAGGGCACAGCTTGCCACCACTGGCCATTGTGGAAAAAAATCGTTTCGATGCATGGACATACGACATATCGCAGGAACTGTGAACCAAATTATATTAACCATTGTTTGGTCAAGCAATGATTGCCCAACTGCTACATAAAACCTTTCTACCCAACAATTGGTTAAAAAAAATCATCGCCCAATAAATGGGTAATATTGATAATTTATCAAATACCCAGAAAAAGGGTACACAAAAAATAACCCAACTGTTGGCTACTAAAATATACCCAACTATTGGTGAGGAAATATTACCCAATTATTTGGCAATCAGAGTGCCCAACTGAACTGGGGAAAGAAGTACCTAAAAGATGGGCATGTTGATAGTTTAAGCAACGTTGGGTAAAAAATTGGGTAAATTTTTGCCCATTATTTTTACAGTGTAGGTCAAACAACGCAGGTTTCTGGAAGTGGTTTATCCTATATGTCTTGAAGGACATTCGTCTCTTTTCTCATCTCTGTCATTAGTTCGCGGAGGATGAGCTTTCCCTCGATAGTCACGAGTGTAACGAAGCCCAGGGGGTCGAAGATAGAGCTGGCTATCGAGAGAACTCCTCGTCGAGAAAATGACTTATCTGGTAAGTTCACTATAAAAGTGAAGGCGTCCTTCTCAAGCGACCAGTGCACTCCAAGTGATCGCTGGACGGGTAGTCTGTATCAGACCTGTGGCTGTCTCTGGGTTTGGATGAGAAGTGAGTCCGTCGTCAACAAAAAAATCACGGCTGACGAACTCTGGTACATCGGCGCCGTGTGTAGATCTACCTTCCTCGACAATCATTCTGATGCCAACTGTTGCAATGGCGAGTGATTGTACCTTACCGAATAGGTGAACGTTCATGCGGTGGTCGATGATCGGCTTTTCGGGATAATTGTTCTGAAACCACAGGAAGTTTCGATGATCGGGATTCACATGAAAGTTGTGAAACATTTGCTTGACGTCTCCCATAACTGCAACTTCACCAACCCTGAAACGCAGGAGTATGCCGAGTAGGGTATTCATCTGGTCAGGTCCCTGGAGTAAGACTTTGTTCAAAGAAACGCCGCTAAACTCGGAGCTGGAATCGAAGACGACACGAATGCCTGGCTTCTTTGGGTGTCTAACTGGAAAGTGAGGTAGGTACCATACGGTCCCACTCGGGGTAGTGACCTCGTTATCTGGAACGGGGGTTGCGTGTTCCTTGTGAAATATTTCGCCCAGAAAGGCTTGATATTCCGTCATCAGTTCTGGCTTGCAGCAGAGTGTTTTCAAGAGGTTGTTCAAGCGACTTTGTGCTTGGGATTGGTTGTTCAGAAGACGGGTTTGACTGTCTTTGAATGGTAGGGGGAATTCCAGATTTCCTTTGGAATTGGTGTGGACATTTTCTGTCATAATCTTGATGAAACGTCGGTCCTCAACTGACAGGGTCTTCTGGATGTCGTCCTGAGTTTCGGCGTAGATGCTAGAATATGTGTTGTGATGGGTACTGAGTAAGTCCTTTGCATTGATGTGGTTTTCACATGTGCCGTGGTAATCAGGTTGGACTTCATAAGTGTCGGGACTTGGTAAGAGAGCAGACGCCTCAGTCAATATTGTGCGGTTAGTCGAAACGTGTTCTCTGCCTTTGGTGCTACTTGTGGACATATGGCCGGAGACTGTCCAGCCAATATCTGTTCACTGCGCCCAGGGGGTGCCTTTGGGTCCATTTCTCGATTCTCTGATTTTGAGGGGTTCTGGACAGCTCCTTCCAATCAATAAACTGATATCAACATCATCTCTTGATCTGGGGATCTTGTTGGCGATCTCGTTTAGGTAAGGGAACATCTTGCACATATCCGGAGAAGGGATTTCATCTCGGTCGCCTGGTATGTTCTTGTCTTCTAGAACATTGGGTAAGTGCTCTTTGCGACCATTCATGGATTCTATGACTAGGCTGTGTACCCGTCTTCCATTTGTTAGGATTCCTTGACCGCCGCAGGTTGACAGTTCATATTGGTAAGATGGCCCGTCAATGTTGAGTGCTTCAAAAAGTTTTGGGTCTCCAAGACAGGCATTTGACTGGTCATCAAGGACGGCGTATGCATTGATGCAAAATTCTCTCCTGTCTGCCATTGGCTTTCTGCCAAAGGTGATGCAATCTTCTAGGTCGTGGCCAGTGCGATCGTGGAAAACGCACTTTGAGGTGATGGGGGTTGCTGATGTGCTGATAGGGGGCTGTTCGTAGCCATAACACGGAGAGCTGATTTATGGGGGGGGGGAGCGAAGGGTTAGGCGCTTCCTTGTATGTCTTGCCTGTCATGGTAGTGGGCGGGTACAGATCTGGATCATTGCATGTTCTCGCTTTTTCTTTCAGAAATTTGTCAAGCTCCTGAAATGGAGGGTAAGAGTTGTGAATCTTCTTATACTTTTACACTTACTCCCTCCATTTGTTGTGAAGATACATGGGGAGCTTTTCAAGCACTGGGTGGAGGTAGTATGGGTAGTTCAGAACATTGGGTCCAGGCAGGTCCTTTATTTGTGCTGCTATGTCCATGCACGAGTCTGCGAATTCAAGTAGTTGGTGTCGCTCCTCTGCTCTCATTTTGGGGAAAGTAGTTAGTTTCTGTATTATCTGGGAGGCGATCTTTGTTTTATTCTCAAAACGCTCTTCAAGCTCTTGCCATGCCTTGTCGTAAGTCGTTTGTGGGTTAAGGACGTGTCGGTGTCGAAAACGGTCAACCAGTTGTTTAACGTCACCGGCAGTATACTTGGCCAGGAATGCTTGTTTCTGTGTTGCAGGAGTTTCGGCTTGGTCTATCATAGTTTTAAATGCACATCTCCAGGGTTGAAACATGATGGGGTCTCCTCTGTAGACATCTGGTTCATGGGCTGGTTGTCTTTGTCTCGCAAGTGTGTCTGTTATTTGTTTTGTGAGATCAAATGGTACAAATGGTGGTGACGAAGCAGCAGCGGCTATTCTGGCACAAAACTGAGATGCATGGTCATTTGAGGTTTGAGCAGGTGTTGTGGGGGTTTAGTCTACATTCTTGTTAAGTTCGGCTTGCACTAGTTCTTCGGACCTGGCTTTTTCGGTGGTGGCAGCTTGACGAGCTCGTAAGATCTGTAAGTCGGCCTGAGCAGCCGCCGTACTTGTTTTTTGTTCGAGATCATATTTGGTCTGCAACAGCTTGTTCTCGGCGTCGTGCCTGGCACGTTCGAGCTCCCTGGCTGCCTGCTGATCATCTCTGTCGTGCGTTTGGCGATGGCCTCTTCAAATACTGTTTTTTGCAGCGGCGGCAGCAGAGGCCAGTGCTAGGGATTTCATGCTCAGCTGGGAAGATGAAGCTCTGGAAATTTGAGAGGATTTCAAACTTCTTGACGAGGCTCTGGAATGTCGTGAAGTGCTTGACGCCGTTTCCAAGTCCAGGAAACAGGCCCTTTCTGTTGCCTCAGCAATGGCGAGGTTGACATGGTTGCTGTGCTCAAGGAAGATTGTTTGTGTTTGGATAGCATGGTCGTTGTAAGACGGGAATGTGTTATTGAATCTTTCAAGTTCCTTCCATGCCTCGGTGTATGCTTGAAGGGCACACTGGGTAGCTGCCAGTTTACGTCGTAATAAATCTACCGTGTCCGCTCGATTTTAAAGGGCTTGGAGAAGTGTTCTTCCATCTGTGATCGAGTTCGTGTACAGCCCCTTGTATGTCGGCTGATGAGGGACACGAAATTTCCTCGCACGTTTCACTCTGGGGAGTAGCCATTGTGTTGTGCAGGTCCTTTGTCTGATTCAGATGTAGTCACATGTACGTTTAATGTTCACAGTCATTTCACTGTTCTGGCGTTTGCGAAAGTGTAAATACGTGTGGGGCGATAACTTTGGTGCGACCAGATAGTTAAACCGCAGCAAATAATTGAATGGCCAAAGGTCGGTGCTTCGGTTGCCACTTAAAAACTTTATTCAACGCGGTGAACTATAAGAAAAGATATAAAAAACCTTTGTTTACATATGAAACATCTCCAAAACATGAAACAAGTAACAATGTAAAAATCAATTATAATCGCGACAATTCCGTTAAACAGTACAAACGAGCAACAACCTGAAAAAACAGGGATCGCTCCACCACTACGGCCAATAAAGGGCTGCTTTAGAATAAAACAGGTATTGCTCATTTACTACTAGTTATTATAAAAAGACAGAAATACACTAGTTTATGGAAAGAAGAGATTGGAAGGCAATATCTATAACAATATGGAGGTCCAAGAGTCTGTGAAATTAGACTAAACAGCTGAATAATAGACGGATGTGGGTGAATCTGGGTGAGGCACAAAATAAAATATAAAGTAAATCTATAAGTATCTACGAGTGTGAACGTGTGTACTACAACATGGATGGTGGTCTAAGAATAGGTAAATTGATGAAGAATAGTTTCGTTCGAGAGGGTGGCTAGCTGTAAAAACCATGTGAGGTGGTAAAAAACACTGTCTCTTCCGTTCAGCGTGAAGCGGGCCCTCAAGCGTCTCCTTAGGGCGAGTAGCACAGTCCAGTACAATAGGTGAGAAAAGGTATCTAGAGCTGCATTTTTTTGCACGGGCGCTGATGGCGCGTACCGCCTATATATTTATGTGCTACTGATATTACGCAGTTGTTAATGTGCATTCATTGTGAGCGTTCGCAAGACGTGCCAAAGGCGTGCAAGGCGGGCTGCCGAAAAGTGTGGGCAGTTTTGTGTAACAGTTGAGAGCCTTGGATAATTTCCTGAAAATAAGTTGAAAATTCTAAGGTGAAAATGTGATTTTTTTCCACACATTGATGAAAACGACAAGAAAGCTTGGAAAGTGAAAGTCCTGCAGGACCATATAATGATTTTGTTTACAATTTCCTTACGATTTCCTCCCCTAAAATCAGCAAAAGTCAATCAAACGACTTCTGTACGACTCCAGTTTCCTTTATTAACTTATTTAATATGTAATTTGGTCGAGTCGCTATTAGCAGGACAAGCTTGACACCAAAATCGGCCTTGTGCTCATGGCAATCTTATTAATTTTACCATCTGTACACGAACATGTTTGGAAATGAGATATGTTATTTATTTGATTTGCAATTGAATTGGATTTCCTAAGATTCATCATTTATTTTAAAATCAATCATCGGGTCAATATCTCCTTAAAATTCAGAAAACAATACACGAAAATGGTAGCGCTGCCTCGAGGCTATGCCTAAATGTGTACACAAAGTGTTGATGCGCCTTTACTTCCGCCCATGGTTTAAGAAAATCCAAAATTTCAGTTTAGCGCCCCCTGCTGTCCGTGTATAGATATATGTCTGTGCAATCTCGTTCACGATCTCTCCGCGCCATTTTTCTTTCCCAGAATGCCTTGCTCAATCATAACCCTGGCCTTGGAAGTGTGACTTTGAAATATCAAAATATATTAATATTTTAATTAGTCCGGTGGTTAATCCACTCTGTGTTAGAGACTACACAGAGCGAGCTGTCAAAAGACGCATCAAGTTATGATACGTCTAGATAAAATTTAGGGTGACCATGTAAAATTCATTTGAAGTGTATTGCAGCAAAATTAAAAGCGCCCGACTAGCACCCTAAAAGCGCTTTTTTTTAAACAAGCGTGTGCGCAACGCAGTAACTTTTGGTGAGCCAATCAGCGTTGATTTTCAATGCTACCCTTCCAGGGTTTATGATACGGCGCGCTACCCATGGGATAGCGAAGCTAATGTATCTGCTCCTGAAATAGTATAAATTGTTTCCGTCTTTATCCGCAAGGAAAAAAAAAGGCACTGGTCTTACAGGACCAATGATTTCATTGGATACAATGATTTTGTTGGATAAACGTCCCGTGACGTTAGCTGTGATCTGTTTTGAGATTGGTCCCAGGTGATGTAGTTTGTCAGCTTAAACTTTCGGTGTTCATAATATTTGTACATCATGTAATGTTGTTTTATTTACTATGTAATAATTATATGTAAATGTCATGTGAATTCACTGCGAATCTTCATGTGAAATGAATGCGAGGTCAAAGGTACATCTGGCAGCATCCGGTCAGGCAGGTATAATCTGGCGTTATTCACGAGCCTCCAAGTGTGACGTCAGATGTTCAGGCTACTGTGATAGCTGTACACAGAGCTGTGTATTGAGAGAGTTGCGACATGGAGGGACCAGCTTTCTCCGGTCACGTGGTTGCTGGACGCCATTTTGTTCCCAAATGCAGCACAACCCAATGGGCAGACTAGTCTGGCACCCTGTATTCGCCAATGCATTTTTTGGAGACAAAATGGCTTCTAATCGCAAGTTGTCGCAACTCTCTCAATACACGGCTCTGGCTGTACACAGAGCTGTGTATTGAGAGAGTTGCGACATGGAGGGACCAGCTTTCTCCGGTCACGTGGTTGCTGGACGCCATTTTGTTCCAAAATGCAGTACAACCCAATGGGCAGACTAGTCTGGCACCCTGTATTCGCCAATGCATTTTTGGAGACAAAATGGCTTCTTATCGCAAGTTGTCGCAACTCTCTCAATATACGGCTCTGGCTGTACAGGAATGATAGCGCCCTCTGGCGGCGAGCGGTTCGTGGGGCGATAGCGGTTTAATAGCGGTTAGGTTTTCGTGACTACATTAGACTTGGTTCCAAGTCTGTGATCGTGGTTTTTAGTCGTCCTGATAGCCGATACATTATTGGCTGAAACAGCGCCCTCTTGTGGATAAACCTCCGTCTTGAACCTACGATTACAGACTTGGGAACATTGTTCGTCGGTTTGTACACACCCTATGGCGAATTAGTCCAAAAGTGGACGGAACACTCTGATTGGTCAGAATCTCCGAGGCCCTTCATAAAATGCACATTCAAACTATAACCGTTTATACCACGGAATAATAGCAGGAAATACAACATTGATGCACGTGTAACTAATCTGTCTCTGCTCGGTGCATGATTCAACATACAGTTTGGAAACACAAAAAAACAAAGTGATTCTAGTTATATTCAAAATACGTAAAAAACGTTGGGAAAATCTTTGGACGATACCATTCAAATCAAAGGTATCATAACTTTTTGTCTAGTAAGGATCACGTTGTTTGTCAAGTTTATTTTTCAACATTTTGAGATTAAATCTTGTGTTGTTTTATGTAAATTATATATAGCGTACTGTACGTACAACGCACTATAAAATAAAAGCAATGGCTCGATTTTACAGAAAATGCTGAAGCGATTTCATCCTATTTGGAATGGACGCAGCCAACGGGAGTTTTGTGGTCTCCTGATTGGTCATCTCTCTGGCATAGTGTTGTTATGTAAATGTCAGTAGTGAATAAATGAATATCCCGTATACACAAGAGGGTCAAGTCTGAGATTGCGAGTTAGAGCGCGTGATAGCAAATCTGCGGGGGAATTCTGCGTGGCCGATGCAGAGAAATAACCGCAAGCTCAGACTTGAAATCAAGTCTATGACTACATGTGTTCGTGACTACACAACTGGAGCGTCTTGGAACCAAGACTAGTGTAAGTAGGGTATACGTTTCTAGTTCTCAATTGTTTTTATATTTTTACAAAAGTATGATCCAACAAACGATCAAAAAGATATCGTATGAAGCGAAAACATCAAACCAGTTGACACAAGTTTTATGGTTTATCAATTTTTTTTATTTTTTATTCAATTTCTGTACAAACTTTAAAGGGTCTGTATACGTTTGGTAATGACTCTGAAAAATAATGGCAATAAAAACTTACTTGGTAAGGAGTACAGCAGCTTTGGATAGTATAATGCATTTTGAGAAACTTATCACTTATCACTTACCACTTTAAGTACTGCGGTTATGAAAAAATATATCGCTTTTTATCCCAAAAATTGTTATTCTGAGAAGCGTTACTGACAGTAACATTTCTCAGATTGTATATTCCAATTGCAGATTATTCTTCCTGCGTGGACATAACCGTTTCAAAAATTCTCAGCAATATCTCAAAAACGCAACCATCCCGTTTGAAATGAAATTTTCACAGGTTAGTTTTATGGTATATAACTACAGCTATATATAGGATTGAAACAAACAGTGGGTTCCAATTACCAAACGTATACAATCCCTGTAACTCAATTCGCTTTGTACTTGGACATTTTTTGAAAGTCTTCCGTGCGTGACATTCAGTAAACTACCCAAAGTATGCATTTTCAATGAATGTTACAGCAAAATTTAAGATATTATTCTTGCAGTAGGCCTAGTATGAAAAAAACCCAGCTTATATATAATATGCGTGAAATAAGTGTTGTTCACTGACCCATGCATTCAAATTACTCACAACCACATCATATACATCATATATTAAAGGTTTTAAAAAGGATTGGTAAGGACACAAAACATCATTGCTTAATTTTAGTCAGAAAGCTTACTGATTATGAAGTTCATCTTACAACCATTTTTGTTTCTGTGGAATATTTCCCTCTGAAAACCCCAAAAAAGAAAACGCAACAGCTGATTTCAGTTGCTACAACCAAAATTACGGACAGTGTGTTTAAATGCTGAAAATTGTGCATGGTTTTTCACTATTTCTGCTGACTCAAACAAGGGACTATGCCCAAATTGTCACAGGTTTGTTATTTCACATATGGTTGATCATACAAAACATGAACACTGTCTGCAATTATTTTGTCAGCTCTTCCTGTACCTTTTTATTTCCAAAATATTTTTATTGCCAAATTACACCTAAAAAGGTATTCAAAATGGTCGCAATTTTCAGGATGGGCATAATTTGAAGGAAAAACAAAAAGAAAGAAAAAAATGCTCAAATCACAATAAATCGCATGAAATAAAACTTACTCATGTAAACAGGTTACACACATATTTTGCAAGATGTTAACTTAGTCCAAAAAGCTAAAAACAGCACTGAGTGAGAGGCAATACATGTGTTCCCAAACGGCCCGGTTGTCTTGGAGAGCTAATTAAATGATTGATTTCTGGTAAGCTTTAATTTATAATGTCAGCCTGTTACATAATAGTGAAACTGTGTTTGCTGTCAAAAATTGTGATTCTTCAATTGGGTAAATTACTGATAAACTACTTTTATAACAAGCGCATTGAATAAACATTAAAACTGTGTTGTCGTGTGCTGCCCAACTTTAAATTAAAATTAAAAATGTTTGGGAGACAAATATCATGGTCTAGAATAATACTGTCCATAGGTCATGCCCCAGGTTCACACAAATTGTGCAAATCATTGTTTAGTTAAAAGTGTTTACAAAATGTTCAATATGCATACACTTTAAGCACACACTGTATTGTCTATTACTACATGTATGTAAGAATTGTCAAACCACAGTGCTGTTTTTTAAGCTATGAATTTCAGCCAACATGGCCTACATGGGTAGCTTTTTCCCGAGGTGGTCTGGTTTTCCATGCTTTGTGCACACCAGCCAGAGCAATCCGACTGCGCACATATGTGACACAGTCGATTATACTGCCTTAAAAAAGACTAGCCTGCTAATCACCACTGCAGTTGTTACCCCGCAGTGTGTCTTTGGCTTTAAAAAAATACCATGACGATGTGTCACATAAAAACAGTCAGCATTTCTTTTTGAGAAGTTTGACATAATGTTTTTGATGTATTAACCTGACACACATAACCCCTTGCAGTGCCCCGTGTTACATACATGTAATGCCATGCATTTTAAAGTACTTTTTTAAGGAATAGACTGTGCAAGTCTCGCGCATATTTGAACTTCCATGGAGATTTACGCAGGCAAGATTTTGTTTTGTCAATTATTTTAGTGTAACGTGGTTTATGACCATGAAGTACATATGTTGTTGGGAATGTAATACTTAGTGATAAAAAACATAAAAGTAAAATCAATTCAACAATATAACAAAGAAAACCTGAGAATTAAACTTGACCTCAGCTTCCGGTTGCTTCAAAAAATTAAGAACTTATGTAAATGCTTGTTTTTGATGCGCGATGATAATTGCCAGATGCTGTAATTGCAACGCGAAGCCTTTTCATTGCAGTCTATGGTTGTAAAGGCGTCAGTGTCCTCTATAAACTGCGTCAAGCGTTACTTTTACGCCCGTGTGACCATCGCGAATCAAAGTAAGTGGTTTCTGAAAAGTTACTATCATATAAGCATCCTTGTCCCAGAGTTTCAATTTTGCTGCAATAATAATTAACACATTATTTGTGTAGTTATTATAAAAACTAAAACTTATTTTATACACATGGAATGAGTATTTTTGTTGTTCAGATTTTATCATTAGATACAATTTAAAACAAAGATTTGATTTCACATAAAAAAATGTTGCTCGTTTGACGTGTTTTCTCGTTCCGGTACGCGCGAGACTTGCTCAGTCTATTGCACATACAAATTCTAGAAACAATGACTGCAGTCAAGGCATAAACACAAGTTCAAGCAGACTTCTCAAACCTGCTGGGGGTAACAACATAAACTTTCACAGTTGAAACCAAGCAATAATAATAATTTGAAAGTAGAGTAACCAATCCAAATGCATTATAGGGTCCATTTAATTGGCAATACCTGCACTCACAGTCTAAACAAACTCATTCTCGGGTCAAAAACTATTCCCAGTGTTGCTGGAGTGAACCTTGTTTTGAAGCTTAATTTTGACATTCAGCTCATGGCCAAACATAAATGAAATGTCATTGTTAATTTTGCAAATCTACTTCAGATTGCACTATTTTATACAAGGGCCCCTCTTTCACATACTCCATCAATTTTAACACAAATGGTCTACCAAAAGTATGGGCTGAAGTTGATGACACTGCTAGTGCCTTAATGACATCATATTTTGCATGTTTACCTGTTTGCTCATGTTCAGTTGTACGATCAAGTAGATATTCATGAAAACCACAGTGCTGATTCATCAATCTCTGTGCCCACTCATGGTTAGCAAGCGCCTTCATGACTGACAGTGCAGCACATTTAAGCTCAGGAAAAGGTTGCTTGCATATTGCAAGAATTGTTTGTAGAGAATTGTTGCTGATTTTCATGAACCATTGCTCGAGGATGGACAGCATTCTACTTGTTTGTTCATCATCCTAAAAAATATCACAAAAAGATTTACTTGTACAATGTCTTTGACCAACTAAACATATAGAATGAGAAAATATTACTGGTCCAAATTTGATGGTGCTGCTTACTGCATTGTACACTTGCAACAATTGTTCAATTCCTTTCTAAACTTTTAAAAAGGCCCAGTTTTAATGCCAAGTACACTTTTCACTTACGGTAGGCAGTGCCATGCAATTGGGCCAACACTTTATAATTATTACTGTTGCCAAGGAATCTCAGTGGGGGCCACTTATTTCCACATAGGGAGAAAAACATCAACATTTTGATAGCCTGGATTTAACTTTTAACCCTATCAGGACAGGGGGGAGTGCCCCCCACCTCCACCATAATGTTTGCCTCTAACTTTCTAACGCCACATTCGATCCCACCAAACTCGCTGACTTTTCCCGAATATTTATCTAGGGTAATATTGTAAATCAATCATTGCTTTCGGGGGTCAACTGTATCCATGGCAACCATTTGTTTTACCTAGTTTTTGTGTGATTGATTGCCTTTTTAAATAAAATTTCCACTTTTTCTTTTTTCAAAAACATGGTAGTGACGTGCACTGTCATGTAATAGTGTCAAATGCATTGTGGGAAATAAAAACAGCTGCCATAGCCAGCGGCCATCTTGGATTTTGTGTTTTCAGCCTGTATTTAGGGGTTCCAACTGTATCAAGTTTTTTATCAATTGAAAATCTTTAACATGTTAATTTCAAACTTTTCAGACCAAGAAATCACATAGAATGGTCAACCAGGCCTTATCACTGCACCCTGGGCCCCAAAAGCTGACAGAAATATTTAATTTATTTATTGCAGACAAAACCTCAACAAAACAAGAATGGTGTGTTGACAAACACAAATGCCCTTGAGATTAATGAGATTAAGCTCATTCTTCAGTTATCGCTTAGACAACATTTCTTTTGTTTTAGCCATATTGACCTTGACATTTGTTGTAGGGTGTCCAAAAATAAAGGGCTTCTGGGGGATCCCAAGACCAATCAAGACACCAAGTTTGGAGTTGATATGCCAAGTCCTTCTTGAGTTACCACTCGGACAACATTTCCTTTGTTTTAGCCATATAATGACCTTGACATTTGTTGTAGGGGTCCAAAAACAAAAAAGCTTCTGGGAGATCCCAAGACCAATCTACACACCAAGTTTGGATTTGAGTAATCGCGCGGACAATGATTGCACACACACACACATCCATCCTTACGGATCCGGTTTGTGGGGTACTGCTATTGTTGTTCTATTATTCCCTTTTCTGAAGAATTCCCTTGTGGGGCCCAATTGTTCCTATTGAAATGACCTTGTGGGGTCAATTGTTCCATTGTTGTCAGGACCCCACATTTGCCCTTCCGTGTGTCCACACACACACACATGTTTGTAAATCCTGCTTACCGAGGACTTCTCTTTGTTTTCCAATTTTTGGGACATAGTTTTTTTTTGCGCCGTCCCCATTGGGTTTGTAAACAAAAACGAAGCGAGGACGTCCTCGCTCTGTCAAACACACGGATCCCTTTTGTTAAAGTCCTCGGTTTGAATGGATAGACACGCTCACACACATGTTTGTTAATCCCACTTACCGAGGACTTCTCTTTGTTCTCCCATTGTTTGGACATAGGTTTTTTTAGCGACGTCCCCATTGGTTTTGTACACGAAAAAAAAGATTGTCAAAACGTTTCGAGTAGCAGACTAAGAGTGTCCAGATCATCCAGATCATCGTTGAAACGAAATAAAGCTGTGACATTGTCACAAATACCATGATTGACAATACATTTCAGCAGCGATAAATCATCATGCATACTAAAACTATTTTTGACTCTATCAATTAAAGTGTTCGTGTATGCAGATGTGATGTGGAACAATTAAGAACAAAAATGCCCTGTACTGGTGAGTTGTTTTGGTTTGTATTTTTGTGTCACAATGTAGAACTTTGTAAAATTGACATCTGTGACAAGTTTCATACAAACCGGTCGAGAACCGTGAAAAACATTGAGGACACTAGAACACATTTGACATTTAAGTCAAGATAACGACCCCACTTTGATCTTTACGGTCCAAATAGCAAGTTCAAAGAGTTCATTTAGGTATTATGACCAAACTTAACAAAATTATTGAGTAAATAAAAAGGTTCTGAACCACATGTCATAAAATCATAATCTTTGTACCGTCTGGTACATTACTACACATTTGGAGTTGAAGTCAAGATATGAACCATCTTTCCTTACAATCCAAATAGCAAGTTCAAAAAGTTCTCTTAGTTATAACCACCAAACTTAACATAACTATTGAGAAATAATGGCATGTCATTTTTTGTTCAAACAACCAAAACTTTGTTACGTTACAAACACATGTCTAGTTTGTTTTACTTCTTCTTCTCCGCGTCTTCCTAAGCTCTTCACAAACTTGAAAATTCACACACTGGTAGATATTCATTGGTAGATAAAACCGCTGCAATGACATCATGGGGTGAAGAATTACACTCTTTGTTAGTTTAAAAATTGACCATTTGCTAATTACTGTAGTACATGTAATTTCAAAGTTATGTTCTTTAATTGGGCATCTGATAGATCAAGGCTAGGGCAACATTTGAAAAGTTAACGCCAAAATCGTATGACCTTTACTTCTGATCTTAATAGAAGGTCAAAGTATGCCTTTGTTGTTTTTCTTTAAAAAAAAAAACATTTCCCAGGCCAAAATTCAAACTTCTAAGTACATTGGATCAACTTCAATTCAGCACCAGAGTTGTAGCCAAGGTGGGTGGCGGTGGGCGGGCCCGCCCAGCACTGACAATTTCCGCCCGGCACTTCGGCTGAAAAATAGACTGCCGCCCACCACAAAATTTCCCCCAAAATTAATAAAAAATGAAAAGTACTGCCGATATTGATCACATTGCAAGACTAAAATGTCATGTTTTTCGTGTTTTGTAATTTTAAATGCAGTTTGTAATTTTTTTGAGCCGGAATTTTGAGCAATAAAAACTCAAATGTGTTTCACACGTAACTTGTCTCTTGCATCTTGTGAAGTTTTCTTCGTGAAATGTGCCCTGACGTTTTTAACGAACGAACTATAGTACAGTGTATAGTAGGCGTACCGTCTACAGTCTGACAGTACACCATACAGATGCAGTGCGCTGGTACCGTGTATGGCGTGTCAAATTTGCAATGTTTGATAATGTACAATGTATGTGCGATGTTTCTCATATATATACGATGATTGTCACACATGTGCGATATTCGTTTTATGTATGCAATATATGTAATATATATGCAATAATTTGTAATATATGTGCGATAATTTACAATATATATGTGATAATTTGTAATATATATGCGATAATGTTTTAATACATGCGATAATTTTATATATATATTATATGCGATCATGCGATAATTGTATAATATATGCGATACTTTTTTATATACATTTGATAACTTTTTAATATATATTATATGCGATCATTTGTATGCGATGTTTTGTGATATACATATGCGATAATTTAAGATACATGTGCGATGTTAAAAGGTGGTGAAATTTCTGTCTCCTATTTTTTTCAAATTTTAACGAATTTCTATAATCTGATAGACCACACCACTGGGCACACTTAATTTTGGAGGTGATTAAATCGGATTACTAATTAATATCTAATTAGCCGCTAGAATATACGCCATTTTCTATCACACGTTAGGTATACTTGTATACACAAGACTCTATAATGAATGAACTCGCCGTAAAGTAAATGCACCCTTCATGTTGCATAACATATAAAAATTTATTGCAGAATCTGATAGATCACACCACTGGGCACACTTTATTTTGAAGGTGATTAAATTGGATCACTAATTAATACCTAATTAGCAGTAAGAATACACGCAATGTTCTATAACACGTTAGCGGCATGGTACTTGTACACAACACTGAATATCAGGAATGTACTCGCCGTAAAGTAAATGTTCCCTTCATGTTGCATAACATATAACATTTCATTCTATGATCTGATAGACCACACCACTGGGCACACTTAATTTTGGAGGTGATTAAATCCGATCACTAACTAATACCTAATTAGCCGCTAGAATACACGCAATTTTATATAACACGTTAAGTTATTGGTAAAGTTGTACACAAGACTCTATAATGAATGTGCACGCCGTAAAGCAGGATGAATAAAAAATTCGTTAAAATTTGAAAAAATAAGAGACAGAAATTTCACCACCTTTTACCGCATGGATTCTAATTTTCCTGAATACGCGGCTGGCCAACCCCCAAATCCGCGGATGGAAAATCTGGCCCAATACGCGGGTAGCTTCAGTCTGGGCCAAGTTCGCGCAAGGACTATCGTTGACCATAGTTCGACTAACTTAGCCCGAACTCTGTCTAGTCGACGATAGTTGGACCACTCTAGTCAACTATTTGGAACCAGCCTACTGGGCATGGTGGCATCACTGGTTACCAATAGCCGTTTTCATAGCACAGTGCAGAGTGAACCAGTTATAAGAAACTGATAACGTATGTTGAGTCGCTGGTCGCGTTGACATGACATGACTAGAGTCGTTCGCACTTCAACTTCTGTGCGTACGTCACTGAACAACCACTAGTTAACCATTGTTCCTTGCGCGAACTTGGCCCCGGGATTTTATTCAAGTCTCATTCCCTGAACATCAGTCTAGTTAAACCCGTACGCCCACCTCAGTGAACCATACTATACCATCCATAGTCTGGCCCGATCTAAAACATCAAGGATACGGGGATCAAGTGGACAGGAAGCCATACTATATCCCACAATTCCGTTTTTGCACATATATAAGAACGAACATCAAAATGTACATTGGTGTAACATCGCACATGTATATTAAATTATCGCATGTATATCACACAACATCGCATACAAATGATCGCATATAATATATATTAAAAAATTATCAAATATATATAAAAAGTATCGCATATATTAAACAATTATCGCATAATCGCATATAATATATATTAACAAATTATCAAATATATATCAAAAATTATCGCATATCGTAAAACATAATCGCATATATATTACAAATTATCACATATATATTGCAAATTATCGCACATATATTACAAATTATTGCATATATATTACAAATATTGCATACATAAAACGAATATCGCACATGTGTGACAATCATCGCATATATATGAGAAACATCGCACATACATTGTACATTATCGAATATTGCAACGTTTGACACGCCATAACCGTGTACATGTACATGATGTATGTATGTACATGTGGTGTACACCAGGTGCGCTGTGGTGGACCGTAGAGTGCACTACAAGTCTAGTCGTGGGTTTTTCGCGGGGATTTCACGCATTACATGTACACACAAACAGTATCGCCACACAACAGTACGACGGATGTGTAAAGTCTAGTGTACCAGTTCGCGTATCCCGGATGTAGGCATGTAAACACGTTCGCTTCGTTCTTGGTCCACCTGTCATGCTTGTAGTGTTGACAGCGCGCTGGGTTTTAAATTGATTGAGATCTGTGTAAATTTTAAGATAGATAATGAAGAAGCAAAACTCTCTGCATCAGCATTTGACACCAATGTTAAAAGGCCTTTCCTTGAAAAACTCAAAGAAAACATCTCAGACAGATTCCAGAACAACAATGTAATGGAAGCATTTGGACAATTTGCTGACAAGTCTTATTATGTAGAACAACAGAGGGAGGCAGAATTATCCAAATCGGTCACCATTTTGACAAAACAATTCGGCCTAGACAATGATGAGGCACAAGTAGAAGTGACAAATATCAAACATTATATTGATTGTCTTCAACCAGCAGCAGCTGCAGGTCCATGCAACTTTCTTGACATTTTGGTTTCACAAAAAACGGCCTCTATGTTTCCAAACATTGCTAAACTTGCCACAGTCTACAGAACATTGCCTCCTCATACTGCCGATTGTGACGAGCTTTCTCACGGATGAAACTTGTAAAGACTGGAATACGAAATAGATTAGGAGAAGACAGCCTGGATTGCCTCATGCGCATTTCCCTCAATGGACCCCCTTGTGATGAGTTTCCATATATTGAGGCAGTAAAATTGTGGGCTCAAAAGAAAGACAGGAGATACAAAGTTAGATTAATGTAAAGGTAAGCTTCCCTCTTAATTGATAAGTTACAGTCACTCAGCCACTGACACTGACAAGATAATTTATTACCTGCTCTAGCCTCTATTTCACAAATGCATCACCTTTCTTCAATCTTCAACAATTATTTTGTATTAATACATTTTTGTAATTGGGCAATTCCACACTAATGGGCCAAAAGATAACTTTGTAAGATAGGCATGTGAGAGCGAGACAAAAGTAACTATTTTGTTACAGTCTTTTCCTTTACATTTTAAATCTGTTTATGATTGTTCCTAGTAAAAAATTTTAAAAACCTTGGTGACCTCTAGGAATTACAAGGTCATTTGAAATGTGTTACGTATGTAACAAAGACAGACATTATGGCCTGGAAAGTAAAGAAAGAATTTGAAAACAATTACAAATATTGTGTTAGTAACTTTCTTGACTCTTAAAGATTGTAAGCAATGAAACTGAGATGTTGCTGTGGGTATTAAGGCAATAAAAATGGGAAATAAGTCACGTACGAACGATGGACAGACACTTTTGTGACAAAATTCTGTCTTTGTTTGTACGTAGACATTTGTTTTTAAAACTTAAATTTCTTAAATAGCCAGGGAAGAAAATTTCTTAATTTCGGCTGGTAACTATCCCTAAGGGTCTGTAGAATTGGTATCTGGACAACATTGGGCAATACATTTATTTTAGTATAACTTCTATCAAATGATAACCAAAATGTCTGTCCTTGTTACGTACGTATAAATCTTGAAGACTTATCCTTCCAGTTTCTTAAATACTCGGTCATTTACCTTCTTTTTTTGTTAACCACAATCCTCATGTGCTTCTGAATGTACACAGACAAAAATACATGACAACGTAGTTCATTTTGTTACTACTATCCAGCATTCCCCTCCCGTGTCACACTTTTGTGCCCATTAGTGTGGAATTGCCCAATTATATTTTAAAATTGTGATTCTTGAATCATACAGAATGTGCAAAATAAGTAATTGGAATGTTAATATTTAGCCCTGAAAACAATCCTTATAACAGAGGAACTTCTAAATGTGCTGCCAGTTGAAACCCCATAGAGGCGTTGCTCGTGCCCTTTGCTCACGTGGACGTGACACGCTGCGTACGTGCGCACTGCTCGCAATCTCTGACCAAATTTAAATTCAGCTGCATGCCCACCACAAAACATGTCCTAGCTACAACACTGTTCAGCACCAAAATAAGACCTTGACGAGACATCCTTCATATGTCAACTACATCATCATGACGTCATCAAGCCTTAAAGTTGCACTTTTCAAAGAATTATATTTACAGGAAAAAAAATATGCAATGAAGTTTAAACTGAAGTTTAAAATGAATGTATTCTACCCAGTATGTATAACATTCGAAATTAGAGACCCTGTTCTAACGGTGTCATGAAGTGTCACGTGACATCACCTTAAAGGTGCAGTACTACAAGATCTATACAGAAAGAAATATGCGATCAGGCTGAAACCTCGCATATTCAAGCCAGGATGTGTTACATACATGTATACAATTTGAGGTCAAATCACAATAACGTCATCAAGTGTCATGTGACGTCATCTTTAAGATACACTTTTCAAAAATTTGATTTACAGGAAAAAAAAGTGTGATAAAAAATGAAACTTCGCATGTATTCAATCCAGGATGTGACATCCAAAATTGGAGGTCCTGTTCTAATGGCATCATCAAGTGTCACGTGAGGTCACCTTAAAGGTGCAGTACTACAAGATCTGTATACAGACAAAATACGCGATCAGGCTGAAACCTTGCAAGTATTCAAGCCGGGATATGTGAAATCAAAAATTTGAGGTACCGTTCTAAAGACTTCATCAAATGTCACATGACGTCACCATAAAGTTGCAGTTTTATCAGATATATATACACAGCAATAATTGCTTAGTCAAGCTGAAACCAACTGTGACCTGCTCCCACAAAATGAGCATAAAGTTTAGATTTTAGGTATTTATGAAATCTGTAGATCAAGAGCTTTCCAATGATATATTACACTTGGGGGTATCACACTCAATAAGAAAGTTACAGCCTTAGAAAGTCATGGAGTCTACCCAAATAATACAAAATAGTTTTGGAGATAATACCCTTTAAGTTTAGTACAAGAAAATAACACAAAATAATGGAACACATACAAAAAATAGGTTTTGCTTCCTTAGCAACGTCCATGTTGTGATTAATATTTTCACTTCAAATTTTCAGGAAATACAGAAAATGACATTAGCAATGAAATACCAAAACAAATTAATAACTGTAATGGATATTAGGGCCTCATTTGCATAATTAATTATAGTATTTGTATCACTCTTCTGGACCATAAAATATTGAAAAGCAGAAGTTTTGAATACTTTTGAATTAATGTAAACTGACCTAGAATCCTTTTACACAAACAAGCCGGTGGGTGACAGACCTTGTTCCTTTGTTGCCTCCCACCTAGAGGAACACTCTTCCTGTCCCTATCAGAACAAAAAGTGTCTCAAGACTCACCTAATCTCCAACAGGTAGCTAGTTGTTCCCATTACTTTTGTCTTTTTCCAAAGTGCACCACAGTCCCATTGGGGCATTACAACAATATGGTGCCAGTTGGCTATTACCAGGTCAACTGGCAATGCTTATCTCAATATACTAGTCATATTCTAAACTAACTTCTAGAAAACCAAAGTCTTCCAGATAGTCTAGAGATTGTATTTCACCATTCCAAGGGGCAGATCCATGAATATTTACACCGGGTAGGGTCAGGTGGGTCAAACAAACCATTTCACTCCACTTGAAGTCAAACAGCTGTTTTCCAGCAGGCTCCAAAGCACCGCCCTAATCCCCCACACACACTACCAGAGTATTACAACTCACTCTTACCGTTGAGCCATAAACAAACCAAAGACCAAAACAAACTCTCATGATACCTAGCCTGTCAACCAAGTCTGTATGTAACTGAATGGGGAGTACAATTACCCCAAGCCTAAGTGTATGTTGTAAAAATTCAAGCAGCCAAACCACAAGGCCTGGCCACTCAAACTTTAAATTATGTTTCTCAAGCGTATTCTCTTGGAAGGCAGGGAAAATGGGATTTGAATTAAAAATTAATTTCAAAAAAATGCTAAATTAGCCAGTTGCTGACTAATAGAGTCCTGCACCTTGTATCTTTTGCTAATTTGGTGCTATATAAATCCACTTAATATTACTGTTATTATTTAATGAAATATAAACAATGCTCACCCTCAAAGAGAACAAGTTTGCAAGTGCCATCAAACTCCTTATTCTAACCTCTACTGGAGGATGCTGAATAATATGACCCATTTGGACAAGTCCTTCATTCATCAAAAGACCTTTAGTAAGACACAAATAAAGACTGACTTTATAAATTGCCAACTTTCAGTTCCAATCAAATATTGATGAGGAAATATGACGGCACTCATAAAAAATATACATATGATATTTTTATACATTGTAATACATTGTAAGTACACACACTAGTGAAATGGCATGGGGGGGGCTCCTCCAGTTCCTTCACACCCTAAGGACAAGCAAGACTCTCCCATTCAGGTAGGCAAAACTGTAATCCCTGCTAGTGTGGCAAGTTGTACATGTATAGGTGCAACAGGTCGAGATCTAGGCTCTCTAATTGACACAATGAAAACCAATCTCACGGGTTGCAGGGAGACTTTGAAAAATCAGCTGTCATCAAACGCTACAGAATTAAAAATGACCAACTAGGCTGAAAAGCAGCAATCTGTCCAAGCATGGCAACCAGGCATCCATCCAGGGGATAATCCACCTACTTTTGGACCATTTTCCTTACATGTATATTGTACATGTATGTCCTCTAATGTAAACTAAACATATTCACTGTGAAAATGTTTTTGCATTACAAAAGTAGGGAGAAAAACCCCACTATCTTTGAGTACAAAACCAAGAAACGCAGAGAGTGCACCAAAGAGAATCTTTATCTTCAACATTTCACTGGACCCCTTAAGCATGCCTGGGACCTCTTGCAGATGTGGAAGGCTTTGAGATGTACACTTGCATGCTTCAATAAAACCATGCAGAATTATCTTTTAATCTTTTACATGCTAGTTTCTTTACTCCACAGTGAACAAATATCTTGTAATAACAGATAAGTTAATCTTAAAATTGCTGCTAAATTTTCAAGAGGGTAACTATAATTATTGATAACTTTTCAAACTAATAAATGATTGAACTCATACCTTGTTTGAGTAACGCCTCCTTTCCTTCAACACTTAATCCAACTACATTAACAGCATCCACTGCATTGGCAACTAAGCTCATGTCCTGACTGCCAAGGAGGTCAAGGCTCAGCTTCAAGAAGCAATTTGGTAACAGAGAAATTTCACTTGCCTCACCCTTGCAAATGGTGATGAAAAACCTGAACAATGCTGCAAAAAAGTTTTACAAAATTATGTTTTCTATGTTACAGCATGTAAATAACATTATCAACTGTGTACGTTTACACAAATTAATAGACTCTAAAATTACATTGAAACAATTTTCACTGTATATACGTATAAACAGACAAGTCAACTATTGAAGGATGAAGGGCGGACTTTTTAGAGGTAATACTAATACTACACTGAAACTATTGATTGTACTACATTGTAGTACGTCTTCAACGTAGTATATTTGGGTGCAACATTTCTAAGAGAATTTCTTCATCAATTTATCAACAATTTGCTTTTGTTTTTTAATAGAAATAAGCCCTCTAAAATGTTCTGTTTTCTTTTAACATTTATTACTTGTACGCCTTGATACTAAAACAAGATTACTTCTTTGTTAAAAAGCAATCTTTTTTGGTTATTGTTAAAATTGTACCCATACCACATAAATCAGACATTTAAGGGTACACAAAACCTGACCTAAAATACCCACTCTACTTCAAGAATAAATATAAGAAAAAGAAAAAAATACAACATGGAAATTCCACACACGAGGCAAGCGAAGGAAATCAAGTGATTATACGAGTGATT
Organism: Plazaster borealis; assembly: GCA_021014325.1. Classification (NCBI taxonomy): domain Eukaryota; kingdom Metazoa; phylum Echinodermata; class Asteroidea; order Forcipulatida; family Labidiasteridae; genus Plazaster; species Plazaster borealis. The sequence continues at coordinate 49,535 of JAJGQC010000791.1, read as the reverse complement.
CACAACATAGTGCGCCCTCTACAATTCACCTCCTGGGCAAACTGAAGCAAACCAACTGTATTGTACAGTTTAACCAGAAGAGCAAGTTTACCAAGGGGAGCAAGTTTACCCAGAACAGCAAGCAAACTGTATTGTACAGTTTACACAGGAGAGCAAGCAAACTGTATTGTACAGTTTACCCTGGACAGCAAAGTTACCCAGGACAGCAAGCAAACTGTATTGTACAGTTTAGCCACGAGAGCAAATTTACCCATGAGAGCAAGCAAACTGTATTGAACAGTTTACCAAGAGGAGCAAGTTTACCCAGGAGAGCAAGCAAACTGTACTGTAAAGTTTACCCAAGAGAGCAAGCAAACTGTATTGTTAACTTTACCTAGGAGGGCAAGTAAACTGTATTGTACAGTTTACTCAGGAGAGCAAGCAAACTGTATTGTACAGTTTACCCAGGAGAGCAAGCAAACTGTATTGTACAGTTTACTAAGGACAGCAAGCAAACTGTATTGTACAGTTAACCTAGGAGAGCAAGCAAACTGTATTGCACAGTTTGCTCAGGTGGGCAAGCAAACTGTATTCTGCAGTTTGCCAAGGAGAGCAAGCAAACTGTATTGTACAGAGTACACAGGAGAGCAAATATACTGTATTGTATAGTTTACTCAGGAGAGCAAGCAAACTGCAGTGTACAGTTTACCCAGGAGAGCAAGCAAACTGTATTGCACAGTTTGCCCAGGAGAGCAAGCAAACTGTATTCTGCAGTTTGCCCCGGAGAGCAAGCAAACTGTATTCTGCAGTTTGCCCAGGAGAGCAAGCAAACTGTATTGTACACTGCCCAGGAGAGCAAGCAAACTGTATTGTACAGTTTACTAAGGACAGCAAGCAAACTGTATTGTACAGTTAACCTAGGAGAGCAAGCAAACTGTATTGCACAGTTTGCTCAGGTGGGCAAGCAAACTGTATTCTGCAGTTTGCCAAGGAGAGCAAGCAAACTGTATTGTACAGAGTACACAGGAGAGCAAATATACTGTATTGTACAGTTTACTCAGGAGAGCAAGCAAACTGCAGTGTACAGTTTACCCAGGAGAGCAAGCAAACTGTATTGCACAGTTTGCCCAGGAGAGCAAGCAAACTGTATTCTGCAGTTTGCCCCGGAGAGCAAGCAAACTGTATTCTGCAGTTTGCCCAGGAGAGCAAGCAAACTGTATTGTACACTGCCCAGGAGAGCAAGCAAACTGTATTCTGCAGTTTGCCCAGGAGAACAAGCAAACTTTATTGTACAGTTTGCCCAGCAGAGCAAGCAAACTGTATTGCACGGTTTATAAAGGAGAGCAAGCAAACTGTATTGCACAGTTTGCCCAGGAGGGCAAGCAAACTGTATTCTGCAGTTTGCCCAGGAGAACAAGCAAACTTTATTGTACAGTTTACCCAGGAGAGCAAGCAAACTGTATTCTGCAGTTTGCCCAGGAGAACAAGCAAACTTTATTGTACAGTTTGCCCAGGAGAGCAAGCAAACTGTATTGTACGGTTTATAAAGGAGAGCAAGCAAACTGTATTGCACAGTTTGCCCAGGAGGGCAAGCAAACTGTATTCTGCAGTTTGCCCAGGAGAACAAGCAAACTTTATTGTACAGTTTGCCCAGGAGAGCAAGTAAACTGTATTGTACGGTTTATCAAGGAGAGCAAGCAAACTGTATTGCACAGTTTGCCCAGGAGGGCAAGCAAACTGTATTCTGCAGTTTGCCCAGGACAGCAAGCAAACTGTATTGTACAGTTTACCCAGGAGCGCAAGCAAACTGTATTGTACAGTTTATCAAGGAGACTAAGAAAACTGTATAGTACAGTGTAGCCAGGAGGGCAAACAAACAATTTGCCCAGGAGAACAAGCAAACTTTATTGCCCAGGAGGGCAAGCTTACTGCATTCTGCAGTTTGTCCAGGAGAACAAGCAAACTGTATTGTACAGTTTGCTATGGACAGCAAGCAAACTGTATTGTACAGTTTGCTAAGGACAGAAAGCAAACTGTATTGTACAGTTTGCCCAGGAGAACAAGCAAACTGTATTGTACAGTTTGCCCAGGAGAACAAGCAAACTGTATTCTGCAGTTAAACCAGGAGAGCAAGCAAACTGTATTGTACAGTTTGCCCAGGAGAGCAAGCAAACTGTATTGTACGGTTTATTAAGTAGAGCAAGCAAACTGTATTGTACAGTTTGCTATGGACAGCAAGCAAACTGTATTGTACAGTTTGCTAAGAACAGAAAGCAAACTGTATTGTACAGTTTGCCCAGGAGAACAAGCAAAACTGTATTGTACAGTTTGCCCAGGAGAACAAGCAAACTGTATTCTGCAGTTTAACCAGGAGAGCAAGCAAACTGTATTGTACAGTTTGCCCAGGAGAGCAAGCAAACTGTATTGTACGGTTTATTAAGTAGAGCAAGCAAACTGCATTGTACAGTTTGCTCAGGAGGGCACTCAAACTGTATACTGCAGTTTGCCAAGGAGAACAAGCAAACTGTTTTGTACAGTTTACCCAGGAGAGCAAGCAAACTGTATTGTACAGTTTGCCCAGGAGGGCAAGCAAACTGTATTGAATGGTTTATCAAGGAGAGCAAGCAAACTGTATTGTACAGTTTGCCCAGGAGGGCAAGCAAACTGTATTGTACAGTATACTGAGGACATCAAGCCAACTGTATTGTACAGTTTACCCAGGGGTGCAAGCAAACTCTATTGTACAGTTTGCCCAGGAGAGCAAGCAAACTGTATTGTACAGTTAAGCCAGGCAAGCAAGCAAACTGTATTGTAAAGTTTATTAAGGACAGCAAGCAAACTGTTTTGTACAGTTTAACCAAGAGAGCAAGAAAACTGTATTGCACAGTTTACCCAGGAGAGCAAGCATACTGTATTGTACGGTTTACCCAGGAGAGCAAGCGAACTGTATTGTGAATCACCTGTTTTGATTAAAACATAGAGCAAATTCCTTGCTCTATGATTAAGAATACACCACTTTGGAACTCTTGTTTTTTTAAAACACTTCCCATCTTCCTAAAACATGCCAAAGAGTTACAAACTAATTGACCCCCATTCCTCTCTTCCAAGCCACCACCATTTAACTCTTTAATGCGGGAACTCTATAGACTATACTCAAATCCTTGAAGATTCCAACAGATCATACCACACCATCCAAGATATATTCAGGCATGTGAGCGGGTCATGGAAAAAAAAACAGGAAATATTTTTTCTTTCAGTGTCCGGATTTTGGGCCAGCGCTATCTGTATGTGTCCGGATTTTGGGCCAGCGCTATTAAATGCGTGTCTGAATTTTGGGCCCGCGCTACAGTCAGGTATAATAGAGATCAATGGGTACCACACACACAAGGAAGACCGTGTGCACCTAGTCTTGGCTCAAGGTGTTGGCTTTTTAATACATTTTTTAGTAATGCGCCGTCTCTTGGTGGAACATGACAACGACTTGGGTATGTATAATAGGACATTGCGCTTAACGAAAAATGAACAACAACGGCTGTAATCAAAGACTAACGTAGCATGCACGGAGCATTTTACCGGATGTAGCTACCGACTCACGTGTCAAAATCAAATCGCAATTTAAAGTGCTTCCCGATGCCAGGTTCCTCTTCTCTGGGTGAGTGTTGTGCAGTTAAATTACTTGCTGCTCGATGTTGGAGGTAAAAAAAAATTAAAAACGTGGGCTGGCCACTCACAGCGGAGACGGGAAAAAAGCGGAACCCGCAAGAAAAACGCGGAATGGGAAAATAAAAAACGCGGATTTCAGCGTAAACGCCGAGGTCTCACATGCCTGTATATTACAAATGTTTACTGTGCATTTCCGATGATATTTTACATATTAGAGACTTCTTTACATGCCCAGCAATGGTCTAGAATTTTTTGAGTTCATTAATTACCCACTAATTGATTTATTTTCCCTAATTAGCTAACCTTTTAGGGGTGGAAAACACCCCAACTTTATCCCGAGGGACGAAAGGGCCAATATTACTCAATATTAATAAATATGTGCATTTCCCAATAATTTTTACATCTAAGTGTCTTCTTTACATGCCCAGCTATTGTCTAATATTATTTCAGTCATTTAGCAACCAGTAATTGGTAAATTTCTCTGATTATTTAAGTTCTTAATGGAATGGCAATGCCTTTATTTACTACCACACCATCCAATATTTGTCTTCAAAAAATCCTGCAAAAAATAATCATAAGGTAGTGTAGGTGTTCGGATGTCATCGGGGTCAGTGTTGTGTTAATGTGTGAACTATTTCAAGTGTAATCCGTGTATACATTTAGTTTACACGGGAAATAAATGCTAACGTTCCTTCTTAACTTCTTAAGCCTGCATTGAGCTCTAAAATGTGTATTAATTGAACATCTGTGAAAATTTTCATGTAAATATTCATAAACTGTACTGATAGTTAGTACACAAGACTTTTACTGGCAATTAAAAAAAGAGCTTCTTAATATATATTGATTTTACTTCCGGTTGGACAGGAAGCCAGGTCAAATCATGTCATTATCAATTATACAGAACTTTCATACATAAAACATTTTTAAAAAATGCAAAGCTTAAAATCATAACAGATGTTTTTCTCAATAATGAGTTTTCGAGTTAAACTGCAGCTTTAAGGTGACTTCATATATATGACAATTGATGATGTCATTTGAACAGGATCTTAAATTTTGGATGCTACAAATCCCAACTTGAATATATGCAAGATTTTAGCTTAATCGCACATTTTTGCCGTTAATATAAATCTGTGTAAAGTGCACCTTTAAGTTAAAGGCACGAGATGCATGATGACATCATGATGACACTGTAAAAAAAAAAGATTTCCGTTTTGTGAGGCTAAGGCGATTGGTGGTGTTACTGTTTCGTGGTGTGCTAGCAAACTCCAACTTTTGTGAAAGTCCAAAAATGCACATGATCGAGCCTAGCATTTGATTGTTAACAAATTTGCATGGACGGCTGTTTTAGAGACTAACAATGCGTAATGCCAAATCAGGTTGCATGAACCTTGAACAGAGACTAGACTATGTGCAGGTTTGATGGACTTTGAACCCTGTGATCAATTGAGCGCAACAGCAAGCACGTGCTGCTGGATTAGATTCAGTGCCATTCTTTTCATATGGTTTTTAATGCGATCAATAAATACGTGAGCGTTAACGTCCGATTTTGACGGGAAGGTAAGGTTAAATTGGTAACATCTCTGTGGAAAAGTTTGCGAAGGATGAATGGCATATAACCTGATGTAAACATTGTGACTCTAAAATAAGATATTGAAATATGAATTTTTTCGCACTCTGTGTAGCGTTTGCTACATTTTGACAGACCTATCTGATGATGTATAGATTGTTGAAATAGCTTTGTACTTCTTGAGTTATGATTTTGTGAAATAATAAACTTTGATTTATTGTTTTTCAACAACTGATGACGTCACGATGACGTAACAACTTTTAGGATCATCTACAAGTTATATAGTCTACCGACATTTTTGTTTTGAATTGATATAAGTTTCGCAACTTTTGTTTTGCTTGCGAAAAACAAACTCTGAGAAGAAGACTAACAAAACAACAAACAATAAGTGTTCGACTGTTGACAAAACACCTAATAATCTGGGGCCTGATCCCCCTCTAAGATATGTGGAATGGTTAATTCTAGGATATCAAGGAATTTTACTGTCTCCCCCCAGTCATTAGACTATGGAGAAATTACTTAATTAGTGATTGTGTGGAATGATTTATTGGCCCCTTCCCTTAGTTAAGGACAAATGTTGACAATACAAATACTGAACTTTGATATGCACTTATACTTACATGGAAGTAAGATTGGTTTGACCTCGGAAGTAATCACCATATTCTCTACTGTGGACAGAACACCTTGCTGATTCATATACAGTAACCCATGTTTGCTGCACACAAGGTTACTCAGCATCTCAATAGCATTCATTTGAATAAGTTCATCTTCTGTGTTCAGATCCAATATGAGGTCTTGCAACAGGCCACAATTTGCGATAACCATCATAGATTCAGAGCTGTAAGTAGCTGCCTTTGTTGCCAGCTGTACATGTAGAAATGAAGACAACAATGTAGGATGTGTTATAATTATTTTCAAGTTGGTTGTACTGCTAGTTGTAAATACGAGTCACAGATGCTTTACAGTTTGCATTTGTGTAAACATCCATTACAGAATTACTGTATGCTTCAACTCTCTGTCACTGTATAAAGCCTTCAAATGTTGTAGACTTTGCTAATCAAAAACCAATGTTTAATGACTGATCATATTTTGGTTTGTTGATATTTGCCCCTGCAATGGTCTTGTAACCCAACCCACTTGATGTCTTCACCACAATAAATCTTGGTTGTTACGTCAGTTCCCCTTTGCGTTACTATGTAGTGAGCTCTTTTGTGTGAAGAGCTAACATGTTGACAAAACAAGCAATTCCTATAAATCTCTCCCAACGTACCCAACTTCCAACCACCAGGCACATAGGAAGATGACTTTTTTAAAAATTGAAATTTATTTATTTATAATTATTGTTATTGTTATTTTATTTTACTTTTTAAAGTTTTTAAAAGTTTGTTAAAGTTTTGTTTTTTTTCTTGGGGGGGGGGGGCAAGATTATTTAATTGTGAACAGGGTTCCAGCCAGGAGAACAATTATAAGGCAGGGGCATTATAAGAGACCACATAAGAGCGCAGAGTGCAAAGCAATTAATGCTTGGGGGCCGGTTCCCGCTTAACATGCTTAATGGCCAAGGAAAAATTTAGAGACTTTTTAGTGCAATTTCGGCGATTTCAGAGAGACATTTTTCACCCTTTAAAATTCATCCTATAAGGTTTTAAAAGTAATGCAAATAATGCAGTAAGTTGGTCCACAAATATTGTGGACCTTTTTTAATGTGATAGTTTTCTTCAAAAATAATGAACATTAGGTACTGAAGCCCATACTCAATCCAGATTTTTGTTTTGTTTTGTACTTGTTGCACAGCTTACAAAGAGTACCTAATTAAAAAATGATCCCAAATATTTTGATGAGATGAGTTAATTGTAAATATAATCCGTGATTATTGAAGAAATTCAAAATGTTCATCAAATAATGTTTGTTCCTATCCATTGCCCATCTAACTACAGATTTTCTCTCAATTGTGTGTCGTGACCGAGTGGTTAAGAGCACCGGACTCAAGCTCTGGTGTTTCTGATCAGCAGAGTGTGGGTGCAACAACCCAGTCGTGGCACTTGTGTTCTTGAGCAAGACTTAAACCATAATTGCCTTGTCCTTCGGATGGGACATTAAGCCATAGGTCCTGTGTACTAGGATTGGTAGTGCACGTAAAAGAACCCAGAACACTAATCATGGAAGAGTGGGGGTTAACCCGGTGTTTCTGGTTCACATAGCAAGCACCCATAGCAAGTTTCCTCAGGCTTGCGAGCTACAGTGATTAAGTTCACTTATGAAGCATCCTTGGTTTCATTAGCAGAAATATATAATAACAACAGTGAACAGGACATTTACAAAAAAAAAATCTTTTTTCGATAGGCCTTGTTTATGATTTTTGAAAACTGCGAATAAATGTTTAAGAATAGCCTGCATTCGTGCAAGTATTTTTTATCGATCAAAATATTAATAGTCATCAGCCACAATTCTTTTTTTGTCTTAAGATTCAGTTAACTTTCGACCCATGGTAGGCCAAATGCCAAACCATCTTACATTTTTGTAAATTACATTTTTAATGGCAGTCTCAAAATAATATGGGGTGAAATTTTGGGCCCCGCCCCTCCCCCCAAAAAAAAATTAAAAATAATAAATAAATAAATACATGTGAACTGCATTTGCCAGACCTTTCCCTGTTTCAAAGGATTATGCAAAGTCAAAATAATTGCTGCAGCGATAGCCACAATCTTCATGGAGATGGTCTATTTTTTCTTTCTTCTTCTTCTTGGGGCACAACCCGCAGCACATTTTCTCGGGGACCATTGGCCACGAGCCAACAACCCCCCCCCCCCGGTTCCTATGTGCCTGAAAGCACAACAGCTATCATTTTTTATTGAAATTTGATTGAGATGGTCCATGTCAATCTAGTTTCAGTAAAAATGAGAGCTGTTGTTAAACTCTTTGATATATTTAAAATCATTCTGTATTTTGACATCTAAAACATTAAATTCATTACTTGCCTCGAAAAACCGGTATCTTACAATATCGCCCTTGGAGGCAACTCTACCCACGTGACCAAGTAAAGATCCACTGAATATAAAGTGCACAGCCATGATGTGATTGCTACATATAGCATCCAGTGTAAATGATGCCTCTTGAGCTACTAACAAACAATCCTCACCAATCCTAGTAATGATTGATGTTAGTAAACCAACATCATTACACAAAGCCTCAACCTCAGATTCACACTTGATATCACTTGCTATTCGCTTCACCTGCATCAAATTACATCAAGAAATTAAAAAGTCTTTAAGATAAATTTCAATGGACATATTGGCAAATAACACTAGATGTTCGTGTTTCTGTTTGATAAACAGAATATGTGGCTTTTCTGATTTGTTTTTAAATTCAGAATACAAAATAAAATAAAAAATCAGAACACAAAAATGATCACATCATCTCACTTTTCACCTATAAAATGTTTCTGTCTATGGACATACAGTACCCAGATTCAACTCAATCAGACTTGTACTTTAGTATGTATGACTTCAAAAAGTGCACCATTAATGTGACCTCATGAGACACGTGATGTCATCAAGAGGTCATCTCAATTTTCACTTATAACACATCCTTGTCTATGGACATACCAAGAGACAACTCAATCAGACTTTAAAAAATGCTTCTTTAATGTAATGTCATGTGACAACTGATGGCGTCATGATGACATCACTCTTGCATCGATGCATCTATGACCTACCAAGCCTGTTGCAAGAAGAATTTTGATTGTACCACGTTTCATTCCCAAGATACAAGTTAAAACCCTGTGATGCCCCACCCCTGTCAGATTTACACGAATGAATGCCACTAGGTACTGCAGCCAGTAGATTGTCGGAAACGTGTATTTTTAACTCCTTTGTAATGTTGTTTACATACTTTTTCAAAGCTAATAACCCTTCCAGATGTTGTAGAGACAGTTTGAAGAAATTTGGTTTTACAAATATTAATTTTAATTTTTGTGTGTTAATTAGTATTGTGTTTTCACTGTAAAACCACAGTATTTTTTGTGCACAAGTCTATGTAGAAAGTGTTTTCTAACTGGAGATTTCGAGCCCATGAGTCACACTGCCTATAGGGTCATAGACTATGTCAATCGGGCCTGTCTGAGGATAGAACTTAAAGGGTTTCAACTATTTTTGCTAAAAACTTAATGAGTAATAAACTAAAATGTGTTTTCGTTCTACTGGCTGCAGACCGGTAGGCCATCGGAGGGTTTTTAAGCTGTTAAAACTTTCAAAATTCAGAAGCAATCGAATGATGGCATCATCATGATGTCATGTCAATTTTTGCATTTAACACGTCCCTGTCTATGGACCTACCAAGATTCAACTCAATCAGTACTTCCGTACAGTATGACATCAAAAGGTGCAACTTTAATGTGATGACATATGACACATGATGACATCATGACATCACTCTTCGAGACACCACATATACATGTACATGTACATGTATGTGTATGCAAAGTTTGATCAATATCTGAGGTTGTTTGATGGTAAAAGTGCCGTCCAGTAAAACTGTGTAGAAAAACTATGGGATTTGGGATAGAACTAAAGTAGGGAGAACTAGATTTGAGTTTTTGTCATGTGACAAAAACAAGGTGTTCGTGGGGAGTGATTGAATGAATTAACATTCTACCTTATCAATCCAATGCCTGGTCCAGGAGTTATGAATTTTTCAAAAAAATTAACATCAACTTCCGGTTTGGACCGGAAGTCAAGGTCAAATAGGGGTCACATTTTGTGTAGCGCGTTTAGTTTATGAAGATGATTTAGATGATGTATGGATTGTAAACCTCCAACAATTTGTTGAAACATTAACTTTCACTTTCCGGTTTGAACCAAAAGTCAAGGTCATATGAGGTCACAGTGTGTAGCGTTTCTTAAATCTTTGGAGCCCTTTCTGATGATGTATAGATGATAAAAATCCAAAGTGTGGTTCAGGAGTTCTGATTTTTTCAAATATTAAATTTCATCTTCCGGTTTGAACAGGAAGTAAAGGTCAATTGGGGTCACATTCTGTAAATCGTTTGTTAAGTTTTTACATATTTGTCCAATGATGTATAGATTGTAAAAATCCATTGTGTGGTTCAGGAATTATGAATTTTGAAACATTAAATTTCAACTTCCGCTTTGAACCGGAAGTCAGGGTCAAACGGGGTCACAATAAGTGTATCGTATGTTAGGTTTTTTAAAGACCTTTCAGATGATGTATAGATTGTAAAAATCCAATGTGTGGTTCAGGAGTTACCAATTTTTGAAGTATTACATGGATTATCTTTATGCCGGGGTGCGCAATCTACAAGGTGACATGCAGCGATGCAAAATGTATTCCTACATGTAGTTGATGTAAACTGAACTACACGTTCAATGTACATGTATCTGTACACGAGCTATTACACTATCTCGCGTTATCAAAGTGGGTCAACACAAACATGCACTTTAATGCCGGTGGACGAGATCAAAATGGGGTCATGTCTGCGAGGCGTTTACGGAGTTGTTAACGACCTTTCCGATGATAAGTCGATTGTAAGAATCCATTATGTAGATCAAAAGTTATGATTTTTTGAAATAATAAACTTTGAATTTTAATAACTCAAGAAAGGCTGACGTCATCATGACGTAACTCAAACGGTTTCTTCTCCTAATGAATATCTAACTGTGTGTGAAGTTTCAAGTTCATACGCATTTGGGAAAGGTGCTTTTGTTAGCGGACAAGGGACTGAGAAGAAGAAGAAGAAGTATGAAGAACTAAATATTGAGTTTTTGTGAGATTACAAAAACAAGTGTTCGTGTCGGTGGTCCTTGAATTGAAACTTATCATGCATGTATTTATGGTAAATGTCTCATAATTCAAGAATCAAACATTTTTTATTTGAATCGAAAGTCAAGGTCAAAAATGTGGTCAAATCTTCCGGTTGACCCGGAAGTAAAGGTCAACATGGGGTCACGATTACCCAAGGCTAATCTCCAATGCCAAAGGAGTCTATAACTGAAGAAAAAAAAAAGAAAATCGGTTGTAAAGTTCTTGAAATATAGTCTCACTTCCGGTTAACTCGGAAGTAAAGGTCAACATGGGGTCACGGTTACCCAAGGTTAATCTCCAATGACCATTAGGAGTCTATAACTGAAAAAAGTTTCAAAATCGGTTGTGTAGTTCTTGAGATATGGTCTCTCTTCCGGTTGACCCGGAAATAAAGGTCAACATGGGGTCACGGTTACCCAAGGCTATTTTGCAATGCCCAAGGAGTCTATAACTGAAAAAAAGTTTGAAAATCGGTTGTGTAATTCTTGAGATATGGTGTCACTTCCGGTTGACCCGGAAGTAAAGGTCAACATGGGGTCATGGTTACCAAGGCTAATCTCCAATGCCCAAGGAGTCTATAACTGAAAAAATGTTTGAAAATCCGTTGTGTAATTCTTGAGATATGGTGTCACTTCCGGTTGACCCGGAAGTAAAGGTCAACATGGGGTCATGGTTACCAAGGCTAATCTCCAATGCCCAAGGAGTCTATAACTGATAAAAGTTTGAAAATCGGTTGTGTAGTTCTTGGAAATATGGTCTCACTTCCGGTTGACCCAGAAGTAAAGGTCAACATGGGGTCACGGTTACCCAAGGCTAATCTCCAATGCCCAAGGAGTCTATAACTGAAAACAGTTTGAAAATCGGTTGTGTAGTTCTTGAATTATGAATTTTTAAAAAATCTGACATTTGATTGTTAGCGAGGTTTGCACGGACGGCTGTTTTAGAGACTAACAAAGCGTAATGTCAAAATCAGGTTGCGCAAACCTTGAAAAGAGACTAGACTACAAGCATGTTTGAAGGACTTTGAACCTTGCGGTTGAATTGATTCAATAGAGCAAGCAGCCGCTCACCGTGTACTGGTTTAGATCCCGTATTGTGTGTGTACTCAATGCATTTTTTTCCCGCGGTTCGACAGCGGGTCAATGTATACCCGATTTCAACCATAAGTGAAGGTCAAAAGGTAACATCTCTGTGGAAAAGTTTGAGAAGGCTTAATAATCTACAACATGATGTGAAAATTGTGAGTAATGTGTATGTAAAAGTACAAGTATTTCTTAAAGTATGAATTGTGAAGTTTTCAACTTCCGGTTTGAACAGGAAGACAAATTCAAACGGTATAAGACTCTGTGTAGTATTTGCTACATTTGTCAAGACCTCTCCGATGATGTATAGATTGTTATAATAGCTGAAGTACTTCTTGAGTTATGAATTTTTAAATGATTAAACTTTGATTTACTGTATTTCAACACTTGATGACGTAATCATGACGTCACAACTACTTGATTGAGGTTTTATCAAGTTCCTTACACGGTGTAAATTTGAAGTTGATCTGATAAACAGAAGTTAATGTTTTTGCCGGGAAAGTGCTTTTTTGAAGAATTACACCAAGGCAAACTTTGACCTTCGATGCGACGGAAGTTAAGGTCATACGATTTTGACGTTAACTTTTTAAATGTTGCCCGTGTCTTGATCTATCATATGCCCAAATATGAATACCATAGCTGTAATATTCAGAGACATACGGGCATTGGAATATGGTCACGTTTTCACCTTAAATGGCTTGTAATTTGATACCTGATGACGTCACCATGACGTAACTGAAGCGGTTTCATCTCCTAATGAATATCTAATCATATGTGAAGTTTCAAGTTCATGTGATGTTGGGAAAGGTGTCTTAGTTACCGGACAAGGGACGAAGAGAAGCAGAAGAAGTAAAAAAAAAAAAAAAAAACGAACAAAAATAAGAGGTGTTCGGAGCAAAGCTCTCCGAACACCTAAAAATAAAAAATATTAATAATAACTAGAGATTCAGTTTTTGTGACATCACAAAAACAAGGTGTTCGTGAGTGATGTCATCAAATTATGAGTAAAGGAATTGGTGTTAACATTTTACATGTTTTACCTTATCAATCCTATGTCTGGTTCATGAGTTTTTTCCATTATAAAAAAATTAACTTCCGGTTTGAACTGGAATTCAAGGTCAAATGGATTCACACTTTGTGCAGCGTTTGTTGACTTTTTGAAGACCTTAACAATGATGTATACATTTTTTTTTAAATGTCTGCATAAGGAGTTATGATTAATTGAAATATTAAACTTCAACTTCCGATTTGAACCAGAAGTCAAGGTCAAAAGGGGGTCACCTTTTGTGTAGGGCTTGTTGAGATTTTAAAGACCTTTCTAATGATGTAAAAATTGTAAAAATTTCATTGTGTGGTACAGGAGTTATGATTTTTTCAAGTATTATTTCATCTTCCGGTTCGCATCGGAAGTCAAGGTCAAATGGGGTCACATTCTGTGTATCTTTTCTTAAGCTGTTACATACTTTCCCACTGATGTATAGATGTAAAAACCCAATGTGATTTAGAAGTAATGTTTTTTTGAAACATTGAGTTTCAACTTCCAGTTTTGACCCGGTAGTAAAGGTCAAATGAGGTCACATTCTGTGTATGGTTTCTTAAGTTGTTACACAAGTACAGACTTTCCCAATGTTGTATATATTGTAAAAATCCAATGTGTTGTTTAGAAGTTATGATTTTTTGAAAAATTAATTTTCAACTTCCGGTTTTAACCGGAAGTCCAAATCAAATGAGGTCAAAGTGTGTAGTGTTAGTTAAGTCTTTTGAGCCCTTTCTTATGACATACAGTACAGATGATAAAAATCCAACGTGTGTGGTTCAGGAGTTCTGATTTTTTCAACTATTGAATTTCATCTTCCGGTTTGAACAGGAAGTAAAGGTCAATTGGGGTCACATTCTGTATATCATTTCTTAAGTTGTTACATACTTTCCCAATGATGTATAGAATGTACAAATCAAATGTGTTTTTCAGATGTTATGATTTTTTAAATATCGAATTTCAACTTCTGGTTTCAATTGTCTGATGAGTTTCAAGGTTCAATTTAGTTTCAATCTTGAGTTATGCGGTAGAGAAGAGTTCCAGGAAGAAGAAGAAGATGGAGAAGAAAAAATCCAGAATTTTGCCATATTGCACGAACACCTTAAAAGGAACAAAATCAAGAGGTGTACGTGCACGTGTTGCATGAACACCTAATGATCAGAACAAAAACAAAGCTTTTCTGGCAAGAGTGCCAGAAAAATTAAAAAATCACCAACAAATTAATGGATTTTGTGACTCTTTTTCATTGTTGTTAGTGGCCTCATGCTAGTGTAAACAAAAGCCTTTGTCCTTGTTTTGTCACTGTTCTTATGGGCCTCGCTGCATTGTTGCTGCGTGCAGTGTTTTGCATGCATTGTGTGCATGGGGGTGTCTACCCGTTGAAAGCTAGTACTTTAACGAAAGGGATCCGGGTGTTTGACAGAGAAAAGACAAAACCAATTTCGTGTACAAAACCAATTGGGACATCGCTAAAAAAGTAAGTCCAAACAATGGGAGAACAAAGAGAAGTTCCTGATTTAGGGGGTTAACAATCATGTGGGTAGTGTCATGTTTAAACAGTCGCTGCAATGGAAATACACTTGTGTCCTTCAGAGAACAGTGAAGTGTTTTAAGGAAGGGGGAATAGGCATTATAGGCTTAAGTTTACAATATTGATTTTCATTTCTTGGAAACTTTCAACAATTATATGCAAATTGCACATTTTGATGGGTCGCGCGTTGTTCCGTTGCTGCATGCAGTGTATTGTATGCATTGTGTGTATGGGGTATCTGAAATCATATTAGGTCTACATAATATTAAACAAAATATTAAGTCAAAATATTTAGGTGTACCCAGTTTAAACTCAGCTATAGCGGGACAACACTGAGTTTCCCACTAGTTTTTATGAAGTGAGGACTTAAACACATGAAGGAAAATTTATAAAGTCAGATTTTCAATAAAAATCAAAAAGTTACATCTCTGTAAAGTACACTCTTAGCCCTATACAAAATACATTCATGTTTTTGTTAAATTTACCATTACTTCAAATTTTTGAATTGTAATTATGTACATGTATATAATGCATTTGTTTATGCATATTTTATAATGCATACGGGTACCATAATTTCCTACGCACTAAACACTTACACGGCTTATCTGATTTTCAAAGGTCAAACAAAAATCACTGCGTCTTATCTAACGATGCACCTTAGCTGGTATCACTTGAGATCATTGTGATGATCACTGTGTGAAATCTTACATTTATAGGACCTACTATAAAATAATTCCTTTATTTCTTGTTTTTGTATGTTGTCGTTTAATGCAATGTTAGAATCTCAAACAGAGGAAATTACGCTGGAAATTGCAGTATCTATGTGCATTAAAACCAGTTTGCTCCGGGCAGGTGGGGCTCGTCAGCCATGGGAGAAAGAAAACTCTGATTTCAAACCCGGGCATGTTGGGTTAGTTAGCTACCGACAGCAACCCACCTAGGAGAAGGACACTCTGATCTGAAACCTCAAGTCTTCGGGCAGCAGCAAAGATGAGAGACATACATGTATAGTGGCATATTTTCAGTTTGTTTTTTTCAGCAGCTGCTGTGGTGCTACTCGTCCGACAACATGGCAGTTCTCAAAATACTGAGGTTCTGGCATGTTCACTGCGGCAGCTACATGTAGGCAGAGTGCGGCAGTGATGGATAGATCCATACTGTTGATATTGTTGTGACTACACTTCTATAATTACCTAAGACGTCGTAGTCCAAGGGCTGAGCCGCGTCGCTGAGACCTGGGAGGGTGGGAGTCTCAAAGAGTACACAAGCACACACGTTGGATTCAGGAACATGACTGACTCGTGGCGTGGTCGCCTGAAGGCAGCGGCCAAGCCACGGTCATGCATGGCTGGTTTATTACATAACCCATGTGGGGATTGCTCACTACATTCCTCCCCGTTTTATTTTTAAAGAATTCAAAATAACTATTAAAGAATCCAAAATATTAGAAACTTTTAAATGAAAGATATTTAAGTCCTTTCTTTTGTCTAACTTTAAGGCTGTACTCTGCATCTGCCCTTTCTTTTCAAGTCAGTCCAATGGTTTAACCTCTTGCCTGATTTTTAGAATATCTCTTCTTTTTGTTCTTTTCTTTTGGTACGCTCACTGTCTTCTTTATAAAAAGAGCTTTTCGCACATTAGAATCAAATTAACTGAAGTGATGTTGTAATCTTTTGCGTGTTTAATTATCGAGCGCAAAAGAGACTACTTTTCCATATAGGTAATGTTATTGTGATTTGATACAGATTTTCGAAGATTTAAAATATCAACACATTAAAATCCATTTAAGATGTATTCTTGATGTGTAATATGGTAAAGCATCAAAAGGCAAAGGTGTACATTTCAACCTAAAAGCCATTAAATAACGCCTTTTCAAAGCATTGTACAGGCACTTCCGGTTTAGACAGGTCAAAAAGTAAAGAAAAGGTCACCAACATATCCATTTTTGTGAAGTACGTAAAGCCCTTTCATATGATGTATAGATTGTCAAAATAGCTTGTGTGGTTGAGGAAATATGAACTTATGAAATATTGACGGCTGTAGAAAAGACTAACTAACCGAAAGGGAAATGTATGTTGAAAACACCTTGAACACAGACTATACACGAAGCTACACAGCGCGCTCTAGGGATGCTGCACCGCTTGTACACTACACGTGTTGTACATGTACTCTGTGTAAAATCTTTATGCACGACCAATGGGGGAAATACGTAGTTCTTGAGAAATGAATTTTGAAATTTTCAACTTCCGTTTTGAACTGGAAGACAAAATCAAATGGGTATGGACTCTGTGCAGCGATTGTTGAGTGTTCAAAGCCCATTTCGATGACGTATAGATTGTAAAAATCCGTTGAGGCATTCTAGAGTTTTGATTTTTTGAAATAATAAACTTTGAATTTTCATAATTCAAGAATGGATGACGTCATAATGACGTAACTAAAGCGGTTTCATCTCCTAATGAATATCTAACTATATGTGAAGTTTCAAATTCATATGACCTTGGGAAGGGTACTTTTGTTAGTGGACAAGGGACACTGAGAAGAAGAAGAAGAAGTATCAATAAGTAAGAAAAAAACGAACAAAAACAAGAGGTGTATCGGGCTGTATGCCCGAACACCTAACAAGAGGTGTTTCGGGCTGAATGCCCGAACACCTAATAATGCATGATTGAGGTACTTAAATTGGTAACGATTGTTTCTGAAATTTAGTAAGCAGCTATGACATAACCAAACTCCATGTAATCACTAGCATATTAACAAACTTTTGCAGGCACAGAGTTCCAAAAGCACAAACTTTAACATTAGTGTTCAAAAGTAAACTAATTATTGGTCAACATGAAAATGAAATTGCATTTAATTGCACCAGTTATGTTTCATATGGTTACTCACCTGCTTAAGACAAACTAATTGGATTGACTCATTTGAATGATCTACGCCCAGTAGTAACTCATCTCGGAACTGATTCAATATGACATTTGCTTCCATACAGTCAAAAATCTTACTCAATATTGCTCCAATCACTGAATGTTTCTCTCTGGAACAACAAATAATAGGAAATATATATGGCTATTAAATAAAAAGCAATAAAATGATTTTATCCTCACCATTTAAATCTGTATACATGTACTGTCAGAAACACTAGGTGCTCTGGTGTTCTGGCATCAGAAAGTTGAAGGCTTTCTATACAATTTACATGCACTTACAAAAGTTTAATTCAAATTCCCCATCATTAAGTCAGATAAACCCCATAAACTTGAGCAATGGAGTGTCATAGTACGGAATATAGCAATTGAAGACCCCAAATCACTGGTTGGTTGAACCATTGAAAACCACAGGATCAGAACTACATGTGCTATATACTCTGCCAAAAATCAATGGTACAATTCCTTTATGTTGACATAATTCAAAAACAAATTAGGGGTGTCTTCCCTATCGACTTTTGCTGCTCCCAAATTTGTATTGGAGTGCCCTACAGCAAAAACGTTTTATTTGATTTGATTTGTATTCAATTTATAAACCTGTCCAAAATCCAATAGGTTTTGCAAACAAAATTTTTAGACAGGTAATTTAACACTTAGCATTGTAACATCAATAAAAATCATTATAAATGTACCTTATAATTCTATTAAGTCTCTTACCCTGCGTGACACCCTAAAAAAATCACACTTGGACACCATCATTGACTTATTGAGTAACAGTTATATTTTAGCATGTAATACATTTTTGTTGAGAACCAAAACACTTTTAAATCGCCCCAAGCATTATAAATACATGTAGACCCTTTTGACTAAATAAAATAAATTCAAGCAAAATTGATTTTAAGATGAGCCCACATGTGTTTCTATGTAGAGTTTATACCACTTTACCTTTTTAGTACCAATGCTGAGTGATTGGTGTCATGCACAATAATGCTCTCACAGAAATATGTCCCAGTGTTGCGTATTGAATATGTTCAATACACATACTTGGACATTATGATAAGCACTACTGTGCACGACACCAATTTTAGAAAATGTGGTGTTCTAAGTTGATTAATGTTACGGGTAATACTATCATTCAGTTAATTACAACACATGTAAAAACACACAGGTAATACAAAAATATCCTTTCTACAATGGTTTAAAAAAAAAATCATTTTAAATCAATAAAAGACATTCTGGCGAAGGGGCAAAGAGTATTGCATTGGTAAAACAAAAACCAGGACTGATCGTAAAATTAAATTTAAAATCCATATGTGCAGAACTTTGCTTAAATGTGTTTTATTTTGTCATTTTCAATTCTTATTTTACGACATTTGGGTTGCAAAAGTGATCCAGTCATCTAAGTGAACTGGTTTAAGTTTTCTAACTATTGTGATTTAAACAAGTGACTCGTGACTCGCACTTGGACTCGAACCAAGTGACTCAGGACTCAGACTCGACCGAAGTGACTTGAGACTCAGAGTCTGACTCGCGCAGGTGACTCGACTACAACCCTGTTATTAGGTTTACAGCCAATTCTCATAAAGAATTCGTAAATAATTCTGTGTCAAGAATTCTGTGTGGGGGTTTTTTTAGCTGATGAAATTCAGTTGTTCTTTGAGAACTATTACTATTCATCAGAATGAGTTTGTCAAATTATTTTACAAGCGATACTTGATTGAGTTCTTAGTGAAATTTTTGGACTTGTGGGCATTGTGAGCCCAACAATCACCCAAGCCTCAAGCCATTTCTTTCATAAGTGTTATAAACACCGTAGAATATGTACAATGCCACGCGCACACAAAATTGCAAGAGATTATGTGCGCGTGACCTTTTGATGACGCCCGTAATCTGTTTTTATGAAAGAGTCACTTACATGTACCACGACTTTACTAAAAGCATAATCTAGCGGTCTGTAAAGTTGTTTTTGGAAACTGACATAATGGTGAGAAGTTGCAAAAAGTCAAAGTTCATGGTTTACTAATTTCTAGAAAATGATTAAACTTATAACAGGCAGAGACCTATTTCGAGCAGGATTTGAAGCTATATATTAGGACCTGTGAAGCTGCTTACATGTATGACTCTGTGGAGTGAATTGAAAAGCTCATCTTGACTGAGTGAAGTGTTTAAGAGCTGAGTTAATTTCCAGAAGAGACATTTGGGAACCAAGTCTACAGTTCAGTATTTTGGCGTTTATTCTTCCCTATATTTTGTGACAGGAGTCAGCTTGTATCCCGTTGTGTTGATATTTTCCTGCAGTTTGTTGGGGGTGAATCGGCCGCATTCCAGCTCAGTTACACCACCATTCGCTCATTCGTTCTTTAAATTCTCACCAGTAAGATTTTCTTATTTACATGTAGTACAAAATGTACCCTTGTTCAAGCTAATCATTGCACTTGTTAAACCCTATTGATATTTGAAATCTAGATACTTATTATTTTCATCATTAAATTACTTTATTTCTTTATTTTTGTACATCAGTGTGCCCTTGTTTTAATTCTTTTTGCATCTGAGAAAATATAGGCTTAGCGGATAGTTTGGAGATAATCAGATCCTAACATAAGCAACAAGACTAAAAGCCCAGGCTGGCTTGAATTCCCGATGGATGCAATAAGTAGCAAGCTTTCTCAAAATTTCTAGAGCATTCATTTTCACATAGGCCTACCTTTCAACATTTGAAATCTAGAAAAAGGTACACAATGTTTAGCTGTTGTGGTGCTTTTTTCGGGGTTATTAAATATAATATAAATCAGCACTTTTCATCCTAGAAGTGCATTGCAATTTGATTGCCTCTTTGTAATGCGATTTGGATAAAACCTTTCGGTGCAAACGGTGAGCAAATTACCCAGTTTCAAACAACAGGTGATCAAAGAGTTGTATTTAAAATGCTAAAAACATTAATAACTCCTGAACTTCAATGCTACAGTTCTGAACTTGTGGCACATTGTAAGTCGATCCATTTAAAATGTTGTACACAGGTACATGTATTACCCCATTTTGACCTTTCCTTACGGTCCAAACCGATTCAAATTATTTGATATTTTTAGATCTCTAGAGCCATTGTTATACAAAATGGGGATAATGGTTCAGTGTATAAAATGGTCAGTCAAGTCAGTGGGATGTACCCTTTCAAAAAGGAGGTTTGATTTGATGACAAATGTCTAGCATCGTGCATGTCAGGATTAAAACAGGAGCCCTGCATTTTGTACTTTAACTTGCCGATCTGACATTGAGGTAAATCATGTATGTATCATATTGTACAACCTTGTTGTGGTGTGCGATCTCGCCGCGCCATTTTGTTTTTTTTCCCAGAATGCCTTGCTCGATTATACACACTGGAAGTGTGAAACCAAAATGTAGCCCATATATTTGGCTATTTTAATTAGTCCTGTGGTTGATCCATTCTGTTTTAGAGACTACGCAGAGCGCGCTGTCGAAATACGCATCAAGTCATAGAGCAACTGGCCCCTCCCATTCTTTTTCGATCTTGTGATACGTCTAACTGTATGCAGTTTAGGGACACCATCTAAAAACATGATTTATTTGAATGTATTGCGTCAAAATACTTGCATTTTTACACGCATTCTACGTGCATTTGTACGCGCGTACTAAGAGCCCGACAAGCGCCCTACACAAGCGCTTGATTGTAATTAACAAGCGTGCACGCAAATCATTCACTTTTGGGAGCCAATCAGCGTTGATTTTCAGTGTTTCCCTCCCAGGGGTTAGTGGTGAGAGGTATCGATACGGCGCGCTGCCCATGGTAGCGAGGCTGCATATTGTAGCTTATTACTTAACGGAGTGAACTAAATAAGTTATGTCATCGTGATGTTATCAGACAATGAATTACATCAATCTAAAGCTTTTTTTGATAAATAAAATCATATCTGATAAAGCACTTGACCACAAGCACATTTTTTGTTATGCCATTATGTAGGTCACTTAACACATTTCAAATTTGATATGACTCCATTTTGACCTTTCCTTTCAGTTAAAACTGTGCAATTTTCCCCCGAGCGTGTACAAAACCCATGGACCCCATCACAGAGCTTGCACCAATTGTTTTGTTATACCATGGCAATAGATTCCTCTTCTTTTAATTCAATTCAATTCAACAAAACATTTATTTCCATATTGGTGAAAAAAAGGAGAACAATAAACAAATTTAGAACAATGATTTAAATCAAGAACAATCAAGAACTGATCAGAAAAAAGAAAGAAGAAAAAATTCAATGAAATGGATATGGAGGACACCAATATGGGGGCATTTTCAGAAGCCAAAAGGAGGCTTGTATTGAAATGCCGACTGAAAAAATATAAAACGAAACAAACAAATAACAGCATAAACGAAAGCAAAAAACAAACAAATAGGCCTATTTACATTTTAATTCAAAGAGGAATCCGTTGAACGGAAATAAAAATGATGATAATAAAACTAAAACGAAGGTGGTAGGCCTAATAACAACAATGAGTAGAAAGGGTTTTGAAGAGGCACGACATGAATATTAAATATAACTCCACAGATTGGTAACAAGGCAGGAATTAATAAAAGAAAGGAAACTAAGCTGAGTATTTGGAAACCAGCAGTGACCTGCAGAACTGACCCACAGGCGACTGAGTTTGTAATACCTTGTCAAGACCATTCCACAGCTGTGGCCCCTGAAAAGTGTTCTGATAGTGTATGCTGTGCCAGTGAAAGGAACGTAACGATTGTAAACAGAAAGAGTACTGCACCCATGGGTATCATGAACTGCTGAAAAGTAGGTTGAAAAGGTATAAGGCCTTAAAAAAAAAAGTTTTTATTGCCCTTTTCCGACCGACCCAAAAAATCTGAAATCCACGGTCGCGTTTTTTTTTTTTTTTTTTTTTTTTAAATGGCGATTTTTTGATTTTGTTTGAAGTATTTTATACTTTGATTCCCAGTAAACGACATTTAAGATAGAAACCTCGATGTTTTTATTTTTCTTTTGCAAAATTATATTGTTTTATGTTGCAGGCCTGTGAAATCTCCGCTTTCTCATTGACCGTGCCGATTTTTTATTTCCGCCTTTTTAAAATGTGAGATAAAAAGACGTGACGAATTTTCCCGGTCGGCCTGCTACATATCGTCAGCAATTTCACGAAGGGCCAAAACCTTAAAAATCGATAAAAACTAATTTTGATTTTTGGGTGGATTTGACTAAGGTGATCGGGATCTAACTATTTACGAAGTTATAGGTCTCAAAATTGTCTTGTTTCTTAATTACGCTAAGTTGATAAATGACAAAAACCTCAAGAACCTGGAATTTTGTTTTCACGAAGAGCCAAAAACCTTTTTGTAAATTTTTTGTATGCCTTACCACGTTGATTGTACAGATGGCACAGTGCCAATCATGAGCGCGCCGGCTTTGCGTTTTCACGAAGCGCCAAAAACTTAAAAGGACAAAAATAAGCACCACCTGATATTGTGTTTTCACGAAGTGCATAAAAGTGTATTGCTCTACCGCGTGGAATTATCCCTTGGCACGGTGCCAAAGTGGGTGCTCCGGCTTTGCGTTTTCACGAACAGCCAAAAAGTTTATACACGACGCGCTGCATGCAGACCATGTTTTGTAACGTTTTCACGAAGAGAACATTTTGTTAATTAAATAATTACTCAGTAATTAAACACGTTAGGGACAAAATTGAAACAGATTTGTATGATTTAGGATCTCTTCTTCCCTGACATGTAACAAATTCCAAGATTAAATTTGAATAGTCTACCAACTAGGAGTTTCAAAATTAGCTAAACTTAAAACGCGGTTTTCGAAACAGACATATTTGGCCGCAGGGGACTTTTTGGCCCTTCGTGAAATTGCTGACGATATACATCATACAGCACACACACGACACGAAGTCCGTAAATCCTATGTCCTTGCTCCATGCTGGCATGCAGTGCGCAACGTGAATGGGCGGGTATCCATCACGCACTTGTGTTGCAACTCCTTGCCAATAGAGGGCGCTGTGTGATCGTTGGCATTGCATGTACATGTACATGTACATGTACATGTACATGTATATCCATGTACACGCACTTTTAAGCACGGCTCGGCGTGGTATTGAACGCGTCATATTTTCGAACATCAATCAAGATGTCGGTGCAACCATTCCTCCATGGTGCAACACAAGTGCGTGATGGATACCCTGGCCGAACAAAAATGATTATTTTACAGAATAATGTAAGATTTCTTTCCGTCTTGGTCCGTTTTTGGTGTTTTTAACCTTTTCCTTGCGTGGCAGTTTTCATCGCACGCGTCAATGTCTCTTCCGATTGAACGTTAGTGTTTAGAGCGGCATCTATTAAGAGTTTCGGCGTGGCGGAGCTCCACTCCCATCATTGTTACATGGATGTATTTTTCCGCTTTTTTTTTAATGGTCCACTCACAGGCCTGATGTTGAGAAACAACTTCATATTTATATTATTATTTTTTTTTAAAGTTTTTAAAAGTTTATTTTTGTTTTGTATTCACCATATGAATGTATACTACTTTGAGAACATTAAAATGGTTGAAAACATAAAGTTGTGTCTATATCTACTGTGTTTTTTCCTCCTCTGACGTATTCTTTAAAAAAATAAAAAATAAAAAAATTTTTAAAAAAGCGACCGACCGACCCTCCCGATTTTTTAGCCAAAAGGGCAATAAAAAGTTGGTTTTTTTTAGGCCTAAGGAAGAAGTTTACTAATGTACTTGTACCTATACATGAATATCCCAATGTGAAATTTGTTAGTTTCAGTAAGAGGTAATGTGTTCAGCCTAGAAAAGAGTGGTGCGGTATGGTCAAGAGGATGTGAAAGTGTGCACATTCTAATGGCTCACTTCCTGAGTGTTATCAGAGGAAGCAGTTGATTGTGGCTAGAGGATGCCCAGAAATATTACAATAGTTGAGATAGGGAAGAATAAGAGAATTATACAGAGAAAATAGGGTGGATAGAGGAAGAAAAGCATGTAGTTTAGACAGGACAAGAAGAATCAGAGTAAATAATAGTGGTATCGTCAGCAAATAAAAGAAAGGATAGCAAAGAGGAAGAGTTTTAAAGGTCATTAATGTAGACCACGAAAAGATGAGGACCAAGTATGGAGCCTTGAGGAACACCATGAGTGACAATGTCCCTGGCTGAGGGAAATTTGTTGGTGACAGTATATTGTTTTCTGTCGGCCAGGTAATTGATGAACCATTTAAGGGCGCATCCTCTGACACCATAAAAGGAAGGTTTATAAATAAGGATGTCATGAATGATCAATGGTATCAAAGGCCTTGGATAAGTCCATGAAAACACCAGCAGTACACAGTTTATTGGACAGAGAACTAGAAATGATGTCAGTTAGATGATTGAGAGCCATGTCTGTGGAAAAGCCTGGATGGAAACTGAATTTTTGGTTGGAGAGGATATTAAAGTTGGAAAGAAATTTAAAGAGTCTATGATACACAATCCTCTCAAGTATTTTAGGTAGGAAGAACAGAAATAGGACGGTAGTTTGCAAATATCACTAGGGTTGCCACATTTAAAGACAGGAGTGACCTTGGCAATTTTCAAACTCAAGGGAACGGAACCGAAAGAAAGAGATAAATTGAAAATTTGAGCCAGAGGAGCAGATGTGAGAGAAATGACAGATTTAACAACCGACGTGCGAAGATCGTCAAAACCAGGACTGGTACCACTATTAATTTTTTTACCAATGTCAGTTATCTCAGAAGAGCTGGTAGGTAACATAAACAAAGAGGATTAGGATTAGCATTGTGTAGATAATCCATGAAATGAGCTTTAGTAGGTGAAAGGCCAATGTTAGTAAAGTGGGAGTTGAAGGAATTAGCAATAATCTCCGGATTAGAAACCGATTCATTATCAATTGAGTACATGTAGGTGTCCGGGCTGGAAGCCTTTCGTCCTTTGCCAAGGATCTTATTGATTTCACGCCAGGTGCTTTTCGTTTTTACATTTGTAAAGTTTCTTGGCATAGTCGTATTTCTTGGCACGTCGGATAACAGATGTCAGCAATCTGGTAATTGTTGTAGAGCCGCTTATTTGCATCTGATTGATTTCGAAGGAAACATTGATATAATTTATTTTTGCGGCTGCAAGAGTTGACAACGCATGGGGTAATCCATGGGTTGTTGTTCTTTGTTTTGCTAATACTTTTAGAAATGAGAGGAAAATGACGATTATAAGTTCTAGTAAAGAGAGAAAGAAAAGTATCATAAGCAGGATCAGCTTGCTGACAGTCAAAAACTTCACTCCAGTCCATAGCTTTGATATCTAGCGTAAAGGAGCAAATGGTGTTGCTATTGATATCCCTCATTGTGTATGTCTCTGGGTTAGGCTTCGAAGATAGGAAAACAGAAGCAGTAATTCGAAATAAAGGTAAATGATCCGAGATATCAATGTTAAGAATACCTGCCGATAAAATAGAGTCACTGTTAGTGTTAGTAAGGATGTTATCAGTAAGGGTGCTAGTAATTGGGGTGATACGGATGGGCTGGTCAATCAAGGGGCGGAAGCTGTATGAATAAAATGTGTTTACAAAGTCATCTGTGGATCGATGATACAAGTACTTCAATAAATCAAGGTTAAAATCGCCCATCAAATAGCACAACTTCCCCTCTTTAGAATTGACATTCAGACACAAGTCAAAATGAAGTAAGAAATTACCAGATTAATTACCAGGAGCCCTGTAGACATTGCCTAAAATTTAATTATAGGCGTGTTCGCGCTCAATTTCAAAGAACATGCATTCATAATCATCCGAGGATGGCATCAGATCATCACAGACATGGAATTTCAGAGATCTGTGAATAAACATAGCTGCTCCTCCTCTGATTTTTAGAGAATGGGAAGAATTAATCAAGTTGTGATTGACCATGTTAACATACGGAGGGGGAGCTTCCATGAACCACGTTTCTGTGAACCCATACACTGTATAATAATATGGTGAAGTCACAAGAAAGAGTGGATGCGATCTGTTGTCATCTTCCAACATTATTACTACGAGAAAAAAAATGGAGTCGCAACTTGCATGACCGGAAAGTGTGGGACCTGGAGTGATGACTGGGTCATTCTGCACAAACTCACAGGCTACAATTTTGAAAATTTGACAGCGACAGACTCAGATAACACACACAATATTTTTCTGTCAAATTCTTGTTGTTTTAACAATACGACCCCTTGATCATTTTAGCCCCAGCAAGGAAAGAACAATCACTAGGTTTGTGCACAACTACAATTATTTTCCTAAACGGCTAAAAGGAACCGTTCAACCGCTTAAATACAGACCGCTCCAATCCCAACTATGAGCCAATGTAAACAAAGCAAATGTCAAACGCACTTTCCAGGATCGACCAGGATAAAAATAGACCACTATGCCAGTCTTCACAATCGCAAAACTTTGCTCTGCCCCACCGATCTCATCTAAGACGGCTGGGATGGGTTGATAAGCTTGTACAAATTCTTGTTCAGGATGTAGTGGTGCATGATGTGAACAATTGTACTGCTGATTGGTGCAATGTGCATAATCATAACTCATATACATACACACAAGATAATGCATGGAAGTCTCATGGATAATGTAAACAATCTTTTCAACAAAATTGCAAAAAGAATTGCGATCGAGCCCTATTTTTAGTACAATAACTATTTGCAATGGATTTACACAATAACAGGGCTCGAATTTAACACTAGACCGAAGGCCCGAGGCCAGTGATTTTAGCCGGGCCAGTAAACTCAAGACCTGACAAGTCCAGCAGTCTTTTGTTTTTCAATTGAATATATACGTCAAATGTTGACTTTGAGTCTGGTAATAAAATTCCTTTGAGTATCAAAATGTACTAACCAATAACACACATGAGATAATCTTCTCTTAGTGATTGTTCAAATAAAAAAAATGTAAACTCTGCAGAAAGCTCTTTCTTATGAAGATTCTGTTCTTGTAAAATAAATTCTGGTCCAGTAACATTTTTAGCAACAAGCCTTATAATCTTGTGGAATTTTATCCCAAATGCGAGCCCTAAATAGAGCAGTGGAATCTTTCATAAGCAGGAAGAGGTGACCGGGGGGTTATTACATGTAGGTCAGGGGAATGGTCAAATGCATGTGTGTCTACGCCAGCCCATCCCAGCGCCTTTGGATGAGGCGCTGGTACCAAGAGAATCACAGAACTATAGAATTAAAGGGAATTGAAAATAATATGTATCACATTTTGTATAGGATTGAGACTTTTTTCAATTCAATTCAATAACATTTATTTCCACCAGTTCCACCAACAAAAGGGACGTCAATCACTCTTCCTGGACAGCATATGGGGCTAACATTTTCTAGAAGAGAAAGGTCCCAATTTTACATTACAAACAGTTTTTACTGTAATAGTCGCATTATATCATTTAGCGAGGTCGTCCAATCAGAGAAGGGTAACAGCACGTGCGCGCGTGCTGACTTAGTACCATCACGCACACAGTACACACACACACACCACGTGCGTTGTACTTGGCATGACCACATCGTGCAGACTTCGAGCAGATCCCGGCAGAAAGGTTCATGAAAGGAGAAATTTGTATGGTCGAAGGTACGGGGGTATAGTTTCATCAATGCTAATAAATAACCAATCAAAACGAAGCTTATAAAATTCTGCAAGTCATGGTCAGTGAGCATTTTACTCAGAGCGCAAGGGTATGCGTGTGTTCTGTGTATGTGAAACGTGGATCTCCGTCACAATGGTGGAGATCAACATGAAAAACGCCGTTGCCACACACGCAGCATACACGTGTAAATCCATGCAGGCTCAACGGCCGTCCGCAAAATCGCAAGGTCCGCTAATGACACAATGTGTACGAGGTACGGATCATTAGTAGCTTATTTGGCAAAAAATACCCGGTATATCAATAAAATGTATTATCCTTTTGGAGAGGGTTGGTGTGCAATTGTTGATAGTTTTCTCAAAACGGTCACAAGATCGTTGTAAATATGGGGTGTGTGAGATCACTATGGGGAAATTTATGAATGCTGTGTGTGTGGGTCGTTCGTGTACGCGCGTCCCCAACGGAAGATGCGACTAATATGTTTGTAATGATTGGGCTTTCGGCCATCCGCCGAAACCATCTTTGTTTTTGTCGAGATTGTTTTTTTTCTTTCTTATACATCCATTTGAAAGTTCTCAAAGCATTTACACGTGAAATTTTGTAAGCGTTCGATCAAAGTACAGTCTTAAATAAAACAAACAATACATGAAATGAAAGCCTCTGCTGTAAACTTTAAAACACTGTAAATGTATCGTGAAACAAGAACGATCGCCATGACTGTGTACATTGCACGTAAAACACATTGTACATTGCATACGGACCGCACCTCCACCGAGTCCCATGCATGGCATCGTTCCGACCTTTGGACCTTTCATTCATGCGTTTTGGTTCACTGCTTCGCTTCTATGGTTTATCCAACGATGGCAGGATTGTACTTGCATATCTACAAACAATGGTGAACTTGTATAGCACCCTCTTGCTCGTAGAGAGTCCTCAAACTATTAAATACGGAAGCGTTTTGGGGATATATTAGTAGCAATTTATTCCACTGTAAATTCAATGAATTCTCCCACCACAATTCATTTCAAAGTCTGTGCGGTATAGTTTATTAATAAATTTAGCCTTGGCATGGTATTTTTTTATTTGAAATTTTATATCGTCTGAACCATATGTCAAAGAGTTATAATAATTGTGCATCTTGGAACTTACAGCACATGTAACATTTTATTTTAAAAAATGTGACCCTCTTTGACCTTTACTTCAGAAAAAAATTGAAGCTTGAAAATATAAAATCCATATCTCGTGAACCACATGTCATATTAAAGTCACAATCTTTGTGACATCTTAGAGCTAATGACACATTTTATATTATTACAAACATATGACCCCACTTGGATCTTTTCTTATGTACAAACAGAAATATCAATTGAACAAATACATTTCCTTCACCACATGTCATAAAGTCATAAACTTTATGCCGTCTTGTAGCTTATAACAATTTTTTAACGAAAAACATGTTTTCATGTCATCAGGTGTAAAATTATTATATTAAATTCAAAGTTTATTATTCAAAATTCATATTTTGAGCCACATGTCATATAAAAATAATCTTTGGCCGTCTTATAGCTTTATAGCCCATCTAATATTTTATTTAAAAAGTGACCCACTTTCATTTTCACTTCCGGTTCAAATAGGAAGCTCTGAAAATGCAGAAAAAACATATCTCCTGAAAAATCATAATCTTTGTACCGTCTGGTACCTTACTATACATTTTAAGATGAAGTCAAGATATGACCCCACTTTGATCTTTCCTTACTTCCTTACAGTCCAAACAGCAAGTTCAAAGAGTTCTATTAGGTATTACGACTAAACTTAACATAATTATTCAGTATAATGACATGTCATTTTTTATTTGTGTTCCAACAAACAAACCCTTGCAGTGTTTGTTATGTAACAAACACATGTCTAGTTTATTATAACTTTTTGTTCTTCCTTTTACTGTCAGCTTCGTTTATTATGGCAATTTAGAAACAATTAAATGCCCCATTCTGCTATCCATGAGCCTCATAGTAGGTGATTATGTAGTAAATCCTATTTGAAACAACGGAGGTGGGTACCAAACGTACACAGACTGGAGCCCGAAAAAGTGCATGCAGCTGGCACATGCAACAGCTGCAAATGTGTAGCCTATGCGCCGCCTTCTCAGTGATGTATTTTTAGAAGGCATTGCATTGCATTTGCCCCACTTTGTGTTGCGAAGGATGAACCCTTAGCCACACATCCATCCCATTTACTCGTGCAGCCTAGTTGGTAGTTAAACACTTCAAGTCCGACGACGTCTGTAGACTCAAATTCTTTGGGGAACAGACTTACGCTTCAGGGAAAAGTCCTGGCTTTGACGAGTTTGACCCAAGCGTAATTAAATTCATAATTCAGTCAATATCACTTCCCCTTGTACATATCTTTAATGGGTGTTTCATTCATGGTAATGTTCCTGACCAATTTAAAGTTGCCCGGGTTACTCCTATATTTAAAGGAGACGATTCCATCTTATTTAGCAATTACAGGCCGATTTCTGTTCTTCCAGTTATCTGAAAACTTTTCGAGAGAGCCGTTTATAATCGTATTATTAAATTCATAAATAAGATGACTTATTAAGTAACCATCAGTATGGGTTTCGTGCAAAGCACTCAACTTACATGCCACTTGTTAAAATTACTCAAGATATATCTAAATGCATTTGACAAAGGCAACTTTACAGGAACCTTGTAATATGCGAGCTCGTAATAATGCGAGTCGACTGTATCTTGATGGCTTACAAGTTCAGCAAGTTGATCATACTAAATTTCTTGGAATCTACATCGATGAACATTTGACATGGAAAAAACAAATTGATTCAGTAATTCAAAAAATATCCAAAAATGTTGGTGTCATTAGGAGAGTTAAAGACTATCTCCCACGTAAATATTTACTTACAATTTTTTACATGTACTCTGTATAACACCATAATCTTACCATATGTTATATCGTATTGCAATATTGTATGGGCAGGTACCTACCCAACTAAATTAAATAAAATATATATTTTGCAGGACTTAACTTTAAACAATACAATGTTCTATCGGTTTATGATATTTACGCTAAACACTAGCGACTTTCATGTACATGTACACTGTACATGTATCAACAAAAAGTTCTCCCAGCCATATTTAATAATTTCTTTCCAGTTTATGGTCAAAGTTATAACACACGTAAAAAGCCAAACACATTGCAACAAATCAGGTGCAAGACTAGCATTCTTCAACAAAGTGTATGTTATCAAGGTGCAAAACTATGAAATGAATTACCAAATCTGCTAAATCTCTCAGTTTTCAAATCACTCGTCAATAAACATCTTCTCGGTATTAGTAATAATAATAGTTAATCAGTTATTATTCGATACACCAAAGTAACTTGTGCAAATTACTCTTTTATATAATAACTGTTATCGTCTTCTTCTTGTTTTCTATTATTTTATTTATTTATTTATTTATTTTAAAAAAAAAAAATTGGGGGGGGGGGTTGGGGGTGGGGGCTAACGGGATAATTGCTACCATTTTGGGGGTAGTGGGTTTCTTGTAACTTGTTTTCTTGGGTGGGTTGATGGGAATACGTTACGAGTCTTTTTGACTTTTTGTGTTTCCTTCACAACTTGTATACAAATTGTAATATTTACTTGATATAACGTTCGCGTTGTTGTTTGCAAGTAGACATGTATGAATTAGTGGTATATTTTATTTTATTTGTCTACTTGGAGACAATCATCCACTTTATTGTAAGTGTGTGTAAATAAATGATGAAGTTGTTTCATCAATATAAAAAACATGTACAGTGGACGTTTGTTAACGCCTGGAAACAACTTTGCCGAAATATTCCTCAGTTTTTTGCTGACATGCAGATGGCCGACGTTTTATTCATCCGCACTTTTCACCGAAGTGTGTAGCGTCTTGAGGCAGGCACCTACCGTGATTGCTTTGTTTCACCTGTACAAAGAACGACAACAAGATCTGGAAAACTTGAAAAATCCCCCAAGAAGATCTTGTATGCCACATTTGTATAACAACGGGACAAAGGTCTGGAATCGGGTTTACACAATAACCCCAAGAAGGGTTATTGTGTAAACCCCGATTCCAGACCGGAGGGGTTATTGTGTAAACCCCGATTCCAGACCGGAGGGGTTATTGTGTAAACCCCGATTCCAGACCTTTGTCCCGTTGTTATACAAATGTGGCATACAAGAATTCAGGGCTCGACAATTATTTGTTCTTAATTGTCTGATCGGGCAAGCTTTGGTCACAGATTTCTTGCCCGAACTTGCCCAGTAAAAAGAGACATGATGGAATAACATGAGGTTACTTTTGTAAACTTTCCACCATTTCAGAAATTGTCAGTTACACTAACACGTGTACCGTAATTTCCTGCAGATAAGACGCATCTTATCTGACTTTCGATGGTACAAAAGAGTCACTGCGTCTTATCTTCCGATGCGCGTTATCTGATTTCGACTGACTTCATTTTGATGACTACAATGTGAAATCTTACATTTAAACTGCAAAACAGTTCCTTTATTTCGTCCAGGGTAATTCTACATGTCACATTTTTCTTAAAATAAAACCTAAACCATTCACATTTTCGACGAAACTTACCGAAGAGCGAAGTCACTGGCCGTCGCAAATGAGCGACGATCAATGCATGCTGCACACAGTACACAGCTATATCACATGACAGGTACTAGTCTTTATTAAACAAGTCGTTTTTTAATGTTATCATGAATTTCGCCAACAGATGGCTTATGTTCCTAATGTGAAACACAGACATTATAATAAGGTATTCATAAATACCCCAGACAGTTTCGCTATTCCTATTGGTGGAGAGCACGTCACGTGGGGGTGTTTAAACGGATGATAATGAAGGCCAAGAGTGTTTATAACCGGCTGGGCTTCGCGTATTGGACGCGCAAGCTCCGCCAATTTACTAACGCGGAACGCAATACATGGCTATAGTTCCCGCGCGTAGCCTAATCTTTTTGTACACGCGCGTACACACAACCCAACGCGCACAAAACAGAATTTTACAAAAGTTTTTGAAAATGTACAAACTTCGATGTCAGAGATTGTCTTTTTACCACCGATTTTCCTTATTCTTTCACTTTTTAACAAAAAGGCATTTATGAATGGGAATAAATGAGTAGTGACTCGTTCTTAAACGGCCGTTTAAAACCTTGAAGGGTCGTGGCCATGCGATAAAGGCCCTCGCCTTCGGCTCAGGCCTTTATCGCACGTCCACGACCCTGCCGGTTTTAAACGGCCGTTTAAGAACTCGTCGCCACTCTTTTATTCCCTTATTATTAT
Source organism: Plazaster borealis (assembly GCA_021014325.1). NCBI lineage: Eukaryota > Metazoa > Echinodermata > Asteroidea > Forcipulatida > Labidiasteridae > Plazaster > Plazaster borealis. Next base: position 15,983 of record JAJGQC010000791.1, on the reverse strand, counting down.
GTCTCTGTGAAGTGAAAGCACTAGAAAGAAAGCGCCCTCTAGCGTTCGTTGGTTCTTGCATGTATTGTTGTATTCAAAAAAGCTAGATAGCAAAGACTAGCAGCCAATTCATTGGGAAACGTTGGGAAAACGTTTATCTGCGCGCGCTCGTTATTTAAAACGAAAAACTGTAAAGCTATGGTTTTCGAAAAAAATCTTTAAAACGAACTTGGACAAAATAATAAAGAAAAAATAACAGTGATGTTTTACCCGTCTTCGTGTTTATAAAATTATGATCCCTTTGCGCTATGGTGAAGTGCCTTTACCATCACAATGACTCCTGTATGTGTTAATGTACAAGCAGTATGTTACTTCGCGAGCGTGTATAATGTTGTAGATTGCGTCTTATGCGGCGGTGCACCTTATCTGTTGAGCCTCAAATATTTTCTGGTGATTTTAGGGACCTGCGTCTTATCCCCCGAGCGCCTTATCCGCAGGAAATTACGGTAACCGTCTGTTTCAGAAACAACATTTAGACTTCAAAAAAAAAATATTTACACAACCGCCCAGGTGATCAAAAACATCTTCATCACAGCATTTGGACTATGTGCAATCACCCCACAAAAACCCCACACACAAAACAAGAAAACAAAACAAAATCAAGAAAAAAACTTACATTATACAGTAAAATACTCTTTTTGTTCATCCAGGTATCCTGCATTGTGTAATTTTTGTAAAATAAAGCCTACACGTTGTGCAATGTTTTGTAAATGAGCTAAAATTTCTAAGGAACTGTGCTCCGTTGACCATGCTGTTTTGACAGAGCAAGGACGTCCTCACTTCCCCTTCGTGTTTAAAACCAATGGGGATGTTCTCATCAGATATTGGTTCTGGTCATTGCAACCAACAAAGACCAAACGAATCAAGTCACTCCCAAAAAAGCTACTATTGCCAACAAGTTTCAAGCAAGAATTGGCGGAGCTTTCAAACCACTTCTAGGGCTAGAGGACACCGAGTTGGAAGAGATCTGGTCAACCTTCAACAAAGACACCACTAACAGAATCAAAGAAGAGACAGTGGGTTTGGCATATCAAAGGTCTCCAAGAAGAGGTCATGAAAGCTTGTGACCACTGAAGAAAAGCTAGGATCACCATGCTTAACAACCCATCTGAAAGTAACAAAACCACTTACTCAAAAACTAAACAAGAACGTTAAATGGCAGGTCAAGCAGCGGAAAAGAAAACTCCTTGAGACCGAAACGGAGGAAGGGATGGAGGAAGAACACGCAAAAAAATTAAAGTCATCAACTCTTTAAAAGAGTTAAGAAACTGGCAGTAGAGAAGGAAAATATTCCAGCTGCAGCCAAAGACAAAAATGGTACCCTGAAAAAAGCACCGGATGAAGTTATGGAATGTTTGCAGAAATATTTTGACAACCACCTCAACAAAGAGTTCCCAAGAGAGGAAGAGATACTGGACTCAATACCAAATTCCCCCATCAAAGGTGGTCAACAATCGCTTCCCTTCTCTCTAGATAAACTCGTGGCAGCTGTCAAAAAACTGAAGAACAACAAGGCTTGTGGCTTGGACAAAATATCAGCAGAAACCCTGAAAGCATGTTTTTTTAAGCCCATTTTATATTTTTATTTTATAATTCTTTTATAATTCTATTTTATTGTTGTTCTTTTTAGGATCAGCTGGAGAGGAGAGCCTCGACAGGAATTGTGTTTCTTTTAGGCAATCCTTCGGGCTCCAGCTGTTTCTTTTTCTTTACTGTATTTTCTTGCTCTTTGCTGTATTTTTCAATGTTTTTAACCTAATGTATATGTGCATAATTGTTCTTTTTATTCCCGAGAAATGAAATAAATATAACTAGACTTTCAGTTTTTGTCATGTGACAAAAACAAGGTGTTCGGGGAGTGATTGAATGAATAAACATTCTACCTTATCAATCCAATGCCTGGTCCAGGAGTTATGAATTTTCAAAAAGTTAACATCAACTTCCGGTTTGGACCGGAAGTCAAGGTCAAATAGGGGTCACATTTTGTGTAGCGCGTTTAGTTTATGAAGACGTTTTAAATGATGTATGGATTGTAAACCTCCAACAATTTGTTGGAACATTTACTTTCATATTCGGTTTGAACCGGAAGTCAAGGTCACATGAGGTCACAGTGTGTAGCGTTTCTTAAATCTTTGGAGCCCTTTCTGATGATGTATAGATGATAAAAATCCGATGTGTGGTTCAGGAGTTCTGATTTTTTCAAATATTAAATTTCATCTTCCAGTTTGAACAGGAAGAAAAGGTCAATTGGGGTCACATTCTGTATATCGTTTGTTAAGTTGTTAAATACTTGTCCAATGATGTATATATTGTAAAAATCCATCGTGTGGTTCAGGAATTATGAATTTTGAAACATTAAGTTTCAACTTCCGCTTTGAACCGAAGTCAGGGTCAAACGGGGTCACAATAAGTGTAGCGTATGTTAGGTTTTATAAAGACCTTTCAGATGATGTATAGATTGTAAAAATCCAATGTGTGGTTCAGGAGTTACGAATTTTTCAAGTTCTACATGGATTATCTTTATGCCGGGGTGCGCAATATACAAGGTAACATCCAGCGATGCTAAATGTATTCCTACATGTAGTTGATGTAAACTGAACTACACGTTCAAAATGCATGTTTCTGTTGTACACGCGCTATAACAGTATCTCGCGTTATCAAAGTGGGTCAACACAAACATGCGCTTTAATGCCGGTGGTTATAAGACAAGATGTAAATGTCAAAATGTTGTTATTTCTGTGCAAAAGTTTGAGCAGGCTCAACTTTCTACAACCTGATGCAAAAATTATGCTGAAATGATAAGTGGTTTTTGAGATACGAATATTATGAAATTTTAAATTTCTGGGTTGAACCGTAAGTCAAGGTCAAATGGGGTCACTTTCTGTGTAGCGTTTGTTGTACCTTTAACGAACTTTCCGATGATGTATAGATTGTAAAATCCAACATGTCGTTCATGAGTTATGATTTTTTTTCAAATATTAAACTTTGATTTAATGTAATTCAATACCTGATTACGTCATCATGACATCATCATGTTTGTGTCGTCTTGATATTTAGGTTCAAATGTCTGATGAGTTTCAATGTAAAATTCAATTTCAATCTTGAGTTATGCCGTAGATAAGCCCGAAAATGATGTTTTTCAAGAAAAAAACAAAGGCAAACTTTGACCTAGGGCTTGACCTTGAAGAAAAGGTCATACGATTTTGACGTTAACTTTTGAAATGTAGCCCCAGTCTTGATCTATCACATGCCCAATTATGAACATCATAGCTTTCATATTCAATGAGATACAGCAAATACCAAATGATCATTTTTCAACTTTAAAAACCTTGTAATTCGACACCTGATGACGTCATCATGACGAAATTATGCAAGTGCCGTGCTCATGTTAAGGTTCAAGTATATGCCAAGTTTCAAGGTTCAATTAAATTTCTATTTTGAGTTCTGTTCTGGAGAAGAGTTCCCCGAAAGAAGGTGAAGAAGAAAAAAAAAACAACAACTAGAGCTTCAGTTTTTGTTTGTTACAAAAACAGGGTGTTCGAGAGTAATGTCATCAAATTATGAGTGAATGATTTGGTGTCAACAAGTTACCTTATCAATCCAACGTCTGGTTAAGGAGTTAGATTTGTTCATTATAAAAATTCAACTTCCGGTTTGAACTGGAAGTCAAGGTCAAATGGGTTCACACTTTGTGCAGCGTTTGTTGACTTTTTGAAGACCTTAACAATGATGTATACATTTAAAAAATCAATGTCTGATTAAGGAGTTATGATTGGTTAAAATATTAAACTTCAACTTCCGGTTTGAACAGGAAGTCAAGGTCAAATGAGGTCACATTCTGTGTTTCTTAAGTTGTTACATACTTTTCCAATAATGTAAAGGTTGTAAAAATCCAATGTGTTGTTTAGTAGTTACGATTTGTTGAAACATTAACTTTCACTTTCCGGTTTGAACCGGAAGTCAAGGTCAAATAAGGTCACAGTTTCTAGCGTTTCATAAATCATTGGAGCCCTTTCTAATGATGTATAGATGATAAAAATCCAATGTGTGGTTAAGGAATTCTGATTTTTTTCAAATATTACATTTCATCATCCGGTTTTAACAATAAGTAAAGGTCAATTGGGGTCACATTCTGTATATCATTTTTAAAAATGTTACATACTTTCCCAATGATGAATAGGTTGTAAAAATCGAATGAGTTGTTCAGAAGTTAAGATTTTTTTAAATACTGAATTTCTACTTCCGGTTTGAACCGAATTCAAGGTCAAACAGGATCTTACTTTGTGTAGCGTGTTCAGTTTATTAAGACCTTTCAGATGATGTATGGATTGTAAATATCCAATGTGTGGTTCAGGAGTTATGAATTTTTCAAGTATTAGATGGAATATCTTTATGCCGGGGTGCGCAATATACAGCGATGCTAAATGTTTTACTACGTGTAGTTGATGTAAACTGAACTACACGTACGATTGTACACGTATCTGTACACGTGTTATCACTATCACGCGTTATCTACATGGATCAACACAAACGTGCGCTTTAATGCCTGTGGTTATAAGATAAGATGTAAATGTCAAAATGTTGTTATTTCTGTGCAAAAGTTTGAGCAGGCTCAACGTTCTACAACCTGATGTAAAAATTATGCTGAAGTGATAAGTAGTTTTTGAGATACGAATTTTGTGAATTTTTCAAATTCCGGTTTGAACCGGAAGTCAAGGTCAAATGGGGTCAATTTCTGTGTAGCGTCTGTTGGGCCTTTAATGAACTTTCCGATAATGTATAGATTGTAAAAATCCAACATGTCGTTCATGAGTTATGACTTTTTGTCAAATATTAAACTTTCATTTAATGTTATTCAATACCTGATGACGTCATCATGACATCATCAAGTTTGTGTCGTCTTGATATTTAGGTTCAAAAGTCTGATGAGTTTTAATGTAAAATTCAATTTCAATCTTGAGTTATGCCGTAAATAAGCCCGAAAATGATATTTTTCAAGAAAACAAAACAAAGGCGAACTTCGACCCAGGGTAACGACCCGGAAGTTAAGGTCATAAGATTTTGGCGTTAACTTTTTAAATGTTGCCCCAGCCTTGATCTATCACCTGCCTAAGTATGAACATCATAGCTTTCATATTCGTAAAGATACAGCAAAAAGCAAAAGGTCATTTTTCAACTTTAAAAACCTTGTAATTCGACACCTGATGACGTCATCATGACGTAATGACAACTGTGCCGTCTTCGTATTGAGGTTCAATTGTCTGATGAGTTTCAATGTTCAATTCAGTTTCAATCTTGAGTTATGCTGTAGAGAAGAGTTCTCCGGAAGAAGAAGATGGAGAAGAAAAAAAACAAACAAAAAAAACAGAACAATAACAATAGGTGTTCGTGCTGAATTGCACGAACACCTAAAAAAACAGAACAATAACAAGAGGTGTTTGTGCTCATATTGCACGAACACCTAAAAAAACAGAACAAAAACAAGAGGTGTTCGTGCTGTATTGCACGAACACCTAAATATAAAGCAGGGAGGTGCACCGATAAACCAGCTCCTACTCCTTATCATAAACACTGCCTGGACACAAGGCAAAGTCCCAGAGGACTGGAGGGCAGGCCTGATCACCCTGTATTTAAGAAAGGTGACAAACAAGACCCAGGAAACTACAGGGCCATCACTCTTCTCTCCATCCCGGTAAGGTCTTTTGTAGGATGATTCTCAACCAAATCCAAGATAGTATAGAAGTACACCTAACAGAAGAGCAGTGTGGATACAGAAGAGCCCGAGGAACTTCTGATGTGTTTATTGCAAGACAAATATTTGAGAAAGCCAAAGAGCGATGAGTGCCCACTGGAACTTTGTTGACTTCAAAGCAGTGTTGTAGTCGAGTCACCTGTGTCGAGTCCGAGTCCGAGTCTCAAGTCACTTGGGTCGAGTCCGAGTCCGAGTCTCAAGTCACTTGGGTCGAGTCCGAGTCCGAGTCCCGAGTCACTTGGTCCGAGTCCGAGTCCGAGTCACGAGTCACTTGGTCCGAGTCCGAGTCCGAGTCACGAGTCACTTGGTCCGAGTCCGAGTCCGAGTCACGAGTCACTTGTTTAAATATTGGTTGCAAACCAAATGTCGTAAAATAAGATTCGGAAATGAAAAAAATAAAACACATTTAATTTGCACAAAGTTCTGTTAAAGTTTTTGTATAAGTTGGTATGACCATGGAGGTAGAACTACCTCCATGGTATAACCGAAAAAAAACAATACGGGCGGAACGGCAGATGCCATGATTTAAAAATAATGTTGTACTACTTTTTACTAGTGACGTGACCAAACTTGACGTCGTGTGTGTGTGTGTGTCTGTGACGTGTGTCTGAGACGTGTGTCGACCATGTGTAGAAACTGGTGCAAACAACACACAGCCATCACAGTGCAATATGCAGGCTGTGTTTTACAGGTACAAGACATGCCATTTCCCTGGTAATTTGCATCAAGCACAAGCAGTGACTATGGTGTTAACGTTGACAGAATACCAGCATATATATATTGGTGTCGTGCATCCCAGTGTTATGCGTATTGAACATGTGAATCGAACATACACGCGCTGTACGTACATGGCAATCTACACAATAATCACGAACACTATTACTTGCAACACCATACGACAGTGTAGGCCTACTTATTTCTTGTGCTAGACGTTAATATTCCTCCATGTGCACTCCGGGAATGACAATCGGATCATCGGAATTGTTTTTAATATTTAAAAAAGGTATTTTTTGTGAAAATACATGACTCGAGTCACGAGTCCTCGGGGACAAGTCCGAGTCATGATAGTCGAATCCGAGTCCGAGTCCAAGTCTTTTGCAGACGTGACTCGAGTCAAGTCCGAGTCACCGAAATTGTGACTCGAGACGGACTCGAGTCCGAGTCCTGGACTCGAGTCATACAACACTGCTTCAAAGCAGCCTTCGACACCATCTGGCGAGAAGCTCTTTGGAAATGCTTGAGGTCAATTGGTGTTGTGGTTAAGCTGGTCGATCTCATTGAAGCCATGTATGAGCTGACGAAGTGTGCAATAATCGTCAATGGCAAAATGTCAGAGTGGTTCAAGGTTGGAGTTGGGGTTAGACAAGGATGCCTCCTATCACCAGTCCTTTTCAACCTGTTCCTTGAGTTTGTGATGAAAGGACTCTGACAACTTGAATCAGGAGTACAAATGGGAAATACCTGCATAAACAACATCAGATATGCAGATGACAACACCCCACTGGATCTTGTTTTCGAGAAACTCCAAGTGGCCGCTGATGAACTTGATAAAGCATGTAAAAAATGGGGCATTAAAATCAACCCAGCCAAATGCAAAATAATGACAGATGATCCGAGAGACATCACCCTCAACAACATCCCCGTACAAAAAGTAAACGAATTTGTGTTCCTCGGAAGCAATATTCCATCTGTGGAAGAAGATGTGAAGAGGCGCACCAGGCTTGCAGCCATCGAAAAATACCCGTACAGTGTAGCTGGTCAAACCATGACATCTCAACGTCACTTAAGACCAAACAAATCTCTCATCCTCCCAATAGCAACACATGGATCTGAATCTTGAACTCTCAGAAAATCCACCAAACAAAAAACTGGAAGTCTTTGAGTTGAGGTGCCTCCACTCCATATTAGGTTTCTCATAAAAGAGATAAAATGAGAAATGTTGATACATTGTATACGCAGGCAACTTGACATGACTACAACAACTACGGATGTAGTGACCAAGCGTTGCCTGAAATGGTTTGGGCATGTCATCAGTATGCCAGCCTGTAGGCTACCCAACCAGGCCTACCACAATGATTTCTTTACATTCACTTCCGGTCATACCGGAAGGTCAAAGTTTGCCTTTGGTTTTTTTCCCTTAAAAAATCATATTTAGGGGCATAACTCAAGATTGAAATTGAATTGAACATTGAAACTCATCAGACAATTAAACCTCAATCTCAAGCCGACACAAACTTGATGATGTCATGATGACGTCATCAGGTTTTGAATTACAATAAATCAAATTTTAATGTTTGTAAAAATCATAAATCATGAACCACACGTCGGATTTTTACAATCTATACATCATCGGACAAGTTGGTGAAAATTTGACAAAGAAACGCTACACAAAAAGTGACACCATTTGACCTGACTTCCGGTTCAAATCGGAAGTTGAAAATTTATCAAATTCTTATCTCAAAAACAAAAATCCTTTCTGCGTAATTTTTGTATTAGGTTGTAGAACGTTGAGCCTGCTCAAACTTTTGCACAAAATTGACAAATTTGTTACCTTTATACATCTGGGCAAAAATGGACGTTAAAGCACACCTATCCAAACATTTTCCCAAACATTGACAACGCCATGCACACATAATGCTGAACGTGTGCATGTACAATGCACGTTTAGTTTAGTTTACTATGTATACGTACATGTACCTGTGTGTATGTACTGTACTGATAATTAGAGGAATACTTGGCGATGTTAGGCGCAATCTTTGAAGTTGTCCTCTTTTTAAACTCGCACAGTGTGCCATTTTGTGATGGCGCAAACTTTGTTTCCTTGCATGATTTCAAAAATTGCGCAGGATAGCTCGGGCGCAAACTTTGAACACTGAGCGATCTTTGTCGTTCAACAATAATTCTCACCACTTGTCGTGAAATATACGCTGTATGAAGGGAATTCATGTCCAGAGGTTAAGGAGTAAGTTCGAAGTAGTGTTCTGCTGGATCTTAACTTCTGTCTGAAGTTATACTCTTGTTCAAAAACTTGGGAAGAATGTCATGAAACATGTCTGCTCACAAACTGTAAAGTTCAAAGCCCGGGACAATTGCGCTGGAAGATTCTTGTGATAAACAAGTCTGCAAACTTGTTGATAAACTTTCTGTTGAAAGAGAAAAAAACAAAGACAAATGCATCCCGTTTTTGTTTCTAGCTGGCGATGACAACAATCGCGTATTTGAAGAAATCATAAACCCTCAACCATACAATGGATTCTAATCTTCTGTTTGTCATCAGAAAGGGCTCCAAAGACTTAACAAACACTACACGGTGTGACCTTGTTTGACCTTGTTTTCCGGTTCAAAGAGGAAGTTGTTCCAAGTTTAGGTAATGTTTAAAAAAATCACAACTTCTGAACCACACATTTGTACTTGTAATCTATACATCATTGGGAACGTATGTAACAACTTTTAGAATCGATACACAGAATGTGACCCTATTTGACCTTGACTTCCGGTTCAAACCGGAAGATGAAATTTAATATTTGAAAAAATCATAACTGCTGAACCACGCATTTGATTGTTATCATCTATAAGTCATCAGAAAGGCTTCCAAAGACTTAACAAACACTACACAGTGTGACCTCAGTTGACCTTGGCTATCGATTCAAACCGAAAGTTGAACATTGTGAAAAATTCATAACTCGCTCCTGAACCTGTTTTTTAATACATCATCAGAAAGTTGTCCAAAGACTTAGGAACCTATCAAATGCTACAAAACATTTGCCCCATTTGTCGTTGACTTCAAGTTCAAACCGGAAGTTAAAGTTTATTATTTGAAAATTATAACTCCTGAACCATGTCTATACGTCATTAGAAAGGTACTTAAAATCTCAACAAGTGATACACAAAATGTGACCAATTTGACCTTGACTTCCGAGTCAAATCGGAGTTGAAACACATATAGATTTCACACAGCAACATTACCATCATACAGTGTACATATGGGTATAAATAGCCCTTCGCTCATTTTTCGCTTTATGTTTATTCATCCCTCCTCTAGTTCTCATGTTCTAATGTAAGTGTTGAAACTATTTTTATAATATTTTTTTGAAAATTATGTTAGGCACATGGCTTCTCTAGGCCTCCTTAATATTTTTCCCAGAATGCTCAGCTGAAAGTTGAGTCATGTGATTTGATCATCGTGAATTGTGAATTGAAATAAGTTGAAACTTTTTAGGTGGCCACAAACAATATTTATGGCCCTGACACTGACAGTATGACATATTTTTGGACCTTGAGTTGTAGAATAGGCCTAAATTACCCAAAATTTGTGTATTTATAATTTACAAGTACAACTTAATACCGGTGAAGCTTTGAATTTCCACATAGTTTTGTGGAAATGGTGGAGGTACGGCAGAACCAATTTTCGGTAATTAAAACAAAAAAAGTGTCTCTGAGAGGTTGTTTACAATCATTGCGCGCAGTGTGACGTACTAAAAGATATGCCTTGGATTGATATAACTTTTATATTAATATGGCCCACTGGAATACAGGTCCTCCTCCTACTATAATTTGACCTTAATAGGGAGATTAAGTGGTGGCCGGATGCGGAATTTTAGCTTATTTCAAGGGAATTATTAGCGCAAACCGTGTAGTCGGTATAAATTTCTAGGCTCAGGTTACTTCTACTACTACTACTAACTAGAACTATGAGGTTCGTTCCGCCACGTCTCCTCATAATAGTACCCTCATAATAGAGTGACAACATGTACAAAATCCTATTCGAAACTTTTTGCCCTTCACGTTTACATGCATACAGTTATTTTTGAAAAGATGTGTTCTTTGTAATCTCATTGAGCATTGCATGGGTGCAGAAAATCAACTCCGAAAACAATTTCATTTTTCAGAATCCTCGCCTTACGGAAACAAATATTGGGGCACTGGATGGAGCGATAGCGGAACGAACCTCATATAGGCCTACTCATAGCTCTAGCTAGAGTAGGACTAGGACTAGGAGTAGCCTCAGGAAATGCAGGATGTAGTATAGTCAAGCCTCATATTACCGTGGGTCTCCTAATACCGTGGTAGCAGAAAATTCACATTTTCCGTTGACAAAACGTCATCTATAGACGACTTTCATATGGTGAATTGATAGCCAAGAACCCTTTACCGTTCTGGTAAAAACAAAACTGAACTGTTGCGGAAATGTTTTTAATTTAAAAAAAAAAAAAAAAGGGTTTTCCGACTGGACGAATTTTCGCTGAAAATGTCTGTCAAAAGTGCCATTATATCATTACAAATTTTACCTTAAATGTTGTTCTGTGCATTGAAATATCAGTGCCTAGATCCTGTTCCACGGTGAAAAAAAAAGATTGACATCGAAAGTACGTATTTTCACCTCAAAAACGTAAACCAATGTCTGGCGTCCAAATAAGGACAGGAAACTAAAAAGGCTAAAAAATTCAGCATCTTTGCAAAGGGCGCCCTCAATATGTAAGTTTAACACACAAAGTAAAAACTCGCTCAAATTACAGATATGCCTGCACAAGTACAATACTTGTAGCAGGCTAATGCACGTAATTTCGAACTTGCGCAGTTATGTTTTAACTTGCGCGGATTACTACTTTGCGCTTGAAATCTACGTCATCGGATTGGTTCAAAATTGAGCGCAGGGGGATGACTAAGGAAATTGTCGGTACTCGGTAATTAAAATGCCTAAAAGACAAAATTTGTCCATCTGCTGGGAAGTTAAACATCGTAATCCCAGTATTAGGTAAATATTTGAATATTATCTTTGGATTTAGCTCCTTTAATGTAGAGATAGTTCATTTAAAAAAATTATTTCTGATTACCACGATATTAATAGGAGGCTCACCTCCAGAATCACTCCGGGCGCATGCACACTTTTATTTAGAGACTTTGTGAACAAATTTAGTCAGACAAACGATGTATGATTTTTATGTCAAAGTGGGAAGTAATACTTCAACAATAATAATAACTGAACACTTTTTATAGGTTGCTGATTTTTTTTTATTCTAATCGAAAAACGTCCTAACCCCCACGGTAGTAGGGTAACCCATCTTACTATTACATGTACATGAATGATGTAGTACCAGCAGCCTAGGCCTAGTAAGTAGTTTTTATGTGATAGATAGGTAAGTCAAGTAGGCTAGATAGACATGATAGAGCACAATCTAAATTATTTTGTGTGGGCAGACCTAAGTTCTAAAATTGCGCACAAATTTTTAAAATGTCCACAAATCGGACCAACTTCCTATATCTATCATATCAATGTCACCATGTCTACCCTAGCTAGTAGCTCCTGGTAGGACGTCAGTCAGTGCCACACTGCACTGACGTCCTGGGTATAAAGATCCTTTACAATGCGAACAAAATTTTGAGTAACATTTAAAAATATTTTTACCTAAATTGAGAAGCTGAAACTCCATTCATTTATTCTTGGTGCCTTTAATTACACTTTTGCTCAGTTCAAAACCTATCAAATACATCCATGAATGACATTATTTGAGAAAATAAGTCCAAGTTGTGCACTGGCGCTGTGACTCCGTCGTGTTGCCGCCCGGAAGAAAAAGCGTTCAGTGTTACGCATGTTAATACGGCTCTGATGTTACCCAGAGCCGTATATTGGGAGAGTTGCGACATAGAGGGACCAGTTTTTTTGGTCACGTGGTTGCTGGGCGCCATTTTCGGTCCAAAAAACACAGCTAGGAACAACAACAACGATCAACTAGCTGCGCTGTACTAAGCTCGACACGGACGGTCTGTGTACGACGACAACAACAAGGAACGGGACCAAAGACTCGCAAGCAAAATGCCGGGATGTAGTGCTTGGGGTTGCACTTTATAACTGGCTTGAAGATGTATCGGTTCCCATGGGATAAAGCGATGAGAGAAGTTTGGGAAGTGAATGTGAAGCGGAGCAACCAACTGGCATCCTTACTCCCTTGCTCAAATTCATGCCTTTGTGAGGTAAGTATAAAGTAGTAGGCCTATAAACTTAACTAATAACTGGGGCGCTGTAGGCCTACTCCTTAATTGTTTTTATTTTGACAACAATTAATCTGCAGTCGTCAATTGTTTTATATTAAAAGAGTACATCACCCCAGTTATTGCTAGGTACGTCGTTATAAACTAACAATCCATCGGCGAAATTAGTTGGTCGATGGTGTCGTATTTCCATCATCAGAATCAGATTAACTTTTGTCCCGCGATGGTTATTTATTATTTTAATGATAAAATAATACATGGTTAACGATAGTTTCCGTTACAGTGCCTGGTGCCAAGACCGCAGGCTGGGCTTGTTTTATTGCACTGGAATTAGACGCATTTAAAAAAAAATGTACCAGAATCAAAATGAGAAAAAATACACAGTTTATTGACCAATACATTAAACGGTTTTTATTTTAATAAGCACCAACTGACTATAATAAACTATTTATCTCAGTTTACTTTATGTTATGGGCAAGTGTATGTATAAGGTCTTGGGTCTATACTTCGATACTTGACAACATAATAGAATAATATGTATCACTAAATCCAGACTCAATAACATGTCAATAAGTCTACTTTTGAACATAATTTGTTTGAATTAAAGATACTTTTTAGTAACACAGTGAGTTATTGCGAACTGACAGAAAGATAAAACAGACTGCAGTCCCAACCATTTTCCTTCACCGGAAAGTTTCCAAACTGAGGAAGTCACCCCAAAACAGACATCATATGCCCACCATGACATGCATGATGAAAGAAGGTAGCAAATCATACTCTGCAGCATCACAATGCTCACCCACTGAAAATTGTAAATAAAACTAGAAGTAATAAACAACAATTGTATTCCTAAATATATATTTTTCAAATTGTTCAGTTGTAACTCACTTTTTTGTAACTAATACAAAGCACTTCAGATTGACACACAGTTCTCTTGGTATAGCAGCAATTTTCTTGTACTACTACCATTGAGAGCGGATGTGAGTGGTTTGATTCCACTGGTGCTTAGTTCAGGATTTGTGAGTTACAAATTGCAGCATGGGGTAAAGAAAAGAAAATGGTGCATGACGACCGAAGAGTTAAGTTTTAGGTGACTTATGTTCAACTTTCAAGATTTTTGTTCATTCTAAATAAGGTTTGCATGTCTTTTCCATTTGTTATTAACATTTTTGCAGTTTTGTTAAAAAAATATTTGTCTGTTTATGATTTCCACACCTTGAAGCTACTGGTAAGTTATTTCAGTATTTTTGTAAATTTGGCCACTTCTAATTGTAGTATTTGTTGTGTACAGATTGAACTTGTTATTAACAAATTCTAGCAATACAATTTCAAACAAATTTCCTCCATAAATATTTACCTGGATGTATTTTCACAAGCAGCTACAATATGGTTTGAATCCCAAGATATGACAACTTTTCTTGATACTCACTAGATCTTTTTTGTTTAACCTGGTGAGTTTCTTATGAAACGTTAACCAGAAAATCTATAAATAAAAAAATAAAAACATGAAATAAACAAATTGTTGTTTAATTCTCTCAGCTCACTCCCACCATCCTTGTAATTTATTGTACATTTGTTTGTGTTTTAGAATGTTTAATGTGGTTTATCATGTCCCCTGGATGAGTGTGCTTTTTGCTCTGCAATATCTGATGTGCCTTGTATGCTTCTTGGAAATATTCAGTTTACAAATAGTGACATCAAAAATAAGTAGTATAAATTAAAATAAAATAAAGATAATTTAAAGCAATTAATTTAAAAATTCAAAACAGAGAGCACTCAAAAAAAGAAAAAAGAACAATAGGGAAATAAATTATTTTGTATAAATTGAAATCAGCAAAAAGCTGGAGACAAGAATTAAAAAGGGATTAACTAACACAGATTTATGTAAACAAAAATGGGGGACTGCATTTAGAAGGCTAAGCATACAATGAATGAAGGACTGTTTATATCTGGAAGTTCTGGTTTTGGGAATATCTAGTTACTGTTGACTGCGAAGAAATGAAATGAAATTTGCATAGAATTTCTGATTTACTTTTTAGATTTGGCTTCATGATGTCATTCACACAATATTCAACCACACAAGACCGTGAATCAATGTGAGACTGTTCATTCATGTAAGAATGATACATTGTATATTTTAGGTTTTGCTTTTTAAATGTTGTCATATTGTCTTACTAGATCACATGTAATGTAGTTCATTCATGTAAGAATGATACATTGTATTATTTTTAGGTTTTTGCTTTTTAAATGTTGTCATGTTGTTTTACTGTCACATGTAATGTAAGTGGCAATACCTGTTTGTGGAATGGAGAATATTTTACATTATCAAAATTATCTGTGTTTACATTTCTCATCTCATTTAGGGCATGATGTATGTCCTTGTGTATTTTCAAAACTACAAAAATTAAAGGGAATCTATGGGTCAGGGGTTTTGTGGGTCAAGGGTTGTTGCGATAATCGTAAGGTTCCTAAATCTGTTAATACGTTATCACAACTAGGTCAGAGGCAGCAAAACAAAAGTGAACTACATGTACTACACTGGTGGTAGTATCACAGTCGTTAGTACGCGCAGGTATGCAGCCCCTCTCATTACTATAGTAATTGTTATCTAATTTACTTAGTCAAGAAGAAACTCTTCATAAACTTGATCAAGCCAAGACTAAGGTAATGGGTCACCAAAGTTTTCAAAATTTTCACCATCGTACAAACTTACAAAGAGACTGCATGCGACTATTTGATAATTAAATAATGTGCTCAATTTTGAATGAAAATTGCTGAAAGGTTTGGGCGGTCCCTGAAGTAGGAGGGCTTAGAGATAGACAAAGACTGTATTTAGAGCCTAGCTAGAGTGGTTATGTTTTTTAAAACACAGTTTAAGTTTCATAAGTTCTAACTTATTGAGGAGAACCCCAGCATGAAATTCAAAGCAAACCAAAATAATCATTGTAAATCCTGCATTAAAAAAAAAAAAAAAAAAATGTTTTGCCTTGCTACATTATTTTGTTTGAATTTGTCCCTGTTCATAAAAATGTAAATATTGTAAAATATAAAATGTTCCTGTAGGCCTACATGTTATTGTTAATTTATAATAAATATGATGAGCATGAACAATGCATCAGTTATTTAAAATTCTTCAACAATTAGAGAGAAATGACATGGTCTACATGTTATTGTTTCTGTCTGAGACCATGTGTTGCAGTAG